>SRMA01026504.1:7476-156312 GCA_007224835.1 Danionella cerebrum | reverse complement strand
AAGTGTCCTAGTACCCATCTTTAAGAACAAGGGTGATGTGCAGAGTTGTAACAACTACAGAGGCATAAAGTTGATGAGCCACACAATGAAACTTTGGGAAGAGTAGTGGAAGCTAGGTTAAGAAGGGAAGTGGATATTTGTGAACAGCAGTATGGCTTCATGCCCAGGAAGAGCACTACTGATGCAATTTTTGCTCTAAGAATGTTAATGGAGAAGTACAGAGATGGTCAGAAAGAGCTTCACTGCGTCTTTGTGGATTTAGAAAAAGCGTATGACAGGGTGCCAAGAGAAGAGCTATGGTCCTGTATGAGGTCAGGAGTGGCAGAGAAGTACGTCAGAGTAGTTCAGGATATGTATGAGAGAAGTAAGACAGCAGTGAGATGTGCTGTAGGTCAGACAAAAGAGTTCAAGGTGGAGGTGGGGCTACATCAAGGATCAGCTTTGAGTCCCTTCTTATTTGCTATGGTGATGGACAGGTTGACAGATGAGGTCAGGCAGGAATCGCCGTGGACAATGATGTTTGCAGATGACATTGTAATTTGTAGTGAGAGCAGAGAGCAGGTGGAGGAAAACCTGGAAAGTTGGAGGTCAGCTCTAGAAAGAAGAGGAATGAAGTCAGTCGCAGCAAGACAGAATATATGTGTTTGAACGAGAGGGAGGGAAATAGAACAGTGAGGTTACAGGGGGCTGAGGTCAAGAAGGTGCAGGAGTTTAGGTATTTGGGGTCAACAGTCCAGTGTGACGGGGAGTGTGGAAAAGAGGTGAAGAGACGAGTGCAGGCAGGTTGGAGTGGATGGAGAAAAGTGTCAGGGGTGTTGTGTGACAGAAGAGTGTCAACAAGAATCAAAGGAAAGGTGTACAGAACAGTAGTGAGACCAGCTATGATGTATGGGTTAGAGACTGTAGCAGTGAGGGAGAGACAAGAGGCAGAGATGGAAGTAGCAGAGATGAGGATGTTGAGGTTCAGTTTAGGAGTGACGAAGATGGACAAGATTAAGAACGAGCACATCAGAGGGACAGCTCAGGTTGGTTGTTTTGGAGACAAAGTCAGAGAGGCCAGGATGAGATGGTTTGGACATGTGGAGAGTGGTTATATTGGTAGAAGGATGTTGGAGATGGAGATGCCAGGCAAGAGGCCAAGAGGAAGGCCAAAGAAGAGATATATGGATGTGCTGAAAGAGGACATGATGTTTGTTGGTGCAAGAGTAGAGGATACTGAGGACAGAGTTAGGTGGAAACAGATGATTCGCTGTGACGACCCCTAAACTGGAAACAGCCGAAAGTAAAAAAAAAAAGAAGATTGCCATCAACACCTTGTGGTCAAAATGTGTAGACATTTTTTAAGTGTTAATATGTTTGTCTAGCAATAGCTTATCATAAAAAAATTCTCTCTTGCCATTTCCCCCCTCGGTCTAGTCAAAAACAAATTTTACCACTGAACTTCCTGTGTGCCATATTGAACTTGGTCAAAATGATACTTTTCGAACTCCTAACAGACCGTTTGTCAGATTCTCATCAAATTTTAATCAGAGCTTCTTCACTCTTTGTTGCCAACCGTTATGGAATTTAAGTTTATTTCAAAGGTGTATCTCAGCAACCATTTGACATGATGGCACATTGGTGCGAGTCATCAGTACATAGTGCTGACAGAAAAACATCAGTTGCCAAGAAAGCAGCCTAATGGTCAAAATCAGAAAACCTCTCAAGCTATTTAATTTAATGAGTTTGACCCCACAGCTTTAATGCATTTCTATTACATCAACAATATTTTATCAACAGTTACCGCACATATGATCATAAACATTTGTGTTTTTGGGGTTTTTTTTGTAATCTCTTCAGTGCCCATCTCTGACTATGACCCATGCGAAAACTACAATAGACTCGATGAATCCTGGAGAAACACACAGATCTACTGGAACCAATATAAACTCGATGACACTTTAGTTGAATGGGATGGCTGGTATCGTCTCTTCCTGAATGGATTAAATGCTCAGATGCCCGAGTGGTGTTTCACCTACATGACATGTGGAGGATATAGTTCTCTCTGGCTCAATGGTTCCCACCCTCGACTGGAAGATGGAGTAGTTACTCGTGAGGTCTACAGCTCTATTAATTACCAGTGTGGTTTCAAGAGCTCAGGCCCAATCGAGGTCAAGGCATGTCCTGGAAACTATTATGTATACAAATTTAAAAGGCCCAGCGTGTCGATTCCTGCTCCTGCATACTGTGCAGGTACAGTACACTCACCCTTTTGTTTTAGTACCTTAATATTCATAGTATTGAAATATCTGATTAAAAACTGTTTCTGTTTTTCCAAAACACAGTTCTCTCTCCCCCGCCAATTCTTGATCCTTGCGACAATTATAACAGTTTGGATGAACCCTGGAGAGCCACAACCCACGCGTTTTATGATAAATATAATTATTACGGTCTAATGTGTGATTACAATGTTGAGTGGAATGGCTGGTACAGGTTGTTCTACAATGGTCATAGTACCAAGATGCCAGAGTCATGTGTTGGTGCCTACATGTGCGGCACAATTAACCCACTTTGGCTCAATAGCTCTCACCCACAGCTAGAAGATGGAGTGGTCACCCGCAAAGTTTGTGTCCCCACAGGGGATCAGTGCTGTGGGATGAGCTCTCATCCAATACGTGTCAAAGCCTGCCCAGGAAACTATTTTGTATACGAGTTTGTCAAGCCAGCCTTTTGCTCTGCTTATTGCACAGGTAGTGTATGAGTTTTCTCTCATTTTCAAGTTTCAATAGATTTTTTTAGTAAAGTGGACAATTGATTTAATTATAAAACAGAAAAATGAGTGCTGCTACATGAGTCCGCTGCCCCGCCCTTCTTTGTGTGTCTGGAGCGAGCGCTCACATTAACAACAATCAGCTTTGTGCTGCAGAGGTTAAACATCATTTATTGAGTCAAAGTGATGGGTTAGCACATCATATTTTTTGAAAACGAATTTCATTTTGCATAGCTTCAAAAGTTTGTACCTGTTTTATTTTAAAATAAACTATACTATGCATATATAGTAGTTGAGAAAGCATTAGAGGTGTATTAGACCAGTTATGTGAAAGTAACAATATTAGCGCTAAAATTCTTGTGAATTATTTGTTGATATTGTTAAACATTTATTGTTGTTTTCTCTCCACAGAAAATATCATCATAGATAGAGCATCAAATATTTCATCAGGTAATTTCACATCAACAAGCACGTTTCATATTATCAACAATAGACATACATGCCTATATAACATTTTTCAAGACAAAAGTCTAAAGTCTGATAAGTGCCCAATTCATCCAGCCAGAGAGTTGTGGCAATGGTCGGATATAAAGGATCATTTTACAGCATTCTGAATTGCCAGGTGCCCAAGGCACGAAACAAGGGGAACCTCTGGAAAGAGAAACAGTTGAGAGGAATCCCAACATTTAGTTGAGAGGAGTCCCAACATTTAGATTAATGTCATTGTGCCTCACTTTGGCTTAACGACAGTTATGACGGAGCACTTGAGAGAGAAAGAAAGAATTACTAACAGCTGTAGAAAGAGAGAAAGACCAAGACAAGAAATATAGCCTGTTTTTCTGCTATTTTCAAGTTCTGGAAAAGCTCTCAATAATGACGATACCAAGACCATAGAGAGTTGAACCTGTGACAAGACTGCGATAATTGGTTTCGTGAAAAGACCATAGAATCAACATTTGGATTTTCATTAAATCCAAAATGTGCCAAAAATGTTAGTATAATAAGATGAAATATTTCAGGCATTCAATTGTCTAAGCATTCAAACTTTGGCATGAACTACTCAATCCATGCAGCCTGGCGTGGAGGCAATGAGACAGAGGCATTGGTTTGGTGCCATGGAAGCCAAATTTGCTTTGGTAGCAGGCCAACAATATAAAAATCTGGTCAGGTCAGACTGTTGAGAAATCAGGTGCCAGGACTGCAGGAAATTAAATTGTCAGCAAAAGTATAGCAAAAAAACTCAAAAACTTTCCTGAAGAACCAAAGTTTAGCTTTTTACGAATATGACGTGTATTACTTCTTAATGCAGCCCCTAATTGCATGGTTCCCCCTTTCCGATCACAATTTTGCTTTTACCTGCACATGCTTGTATTGTGCAAATCCGGTTTCTTTGCTTACCCTCCTTTTGGACAGTGTCAAAAACTTTTCCATGAGTTTTATATTCCATTATCTGTAAGCCAAAATTAAAACATTTCAATAAAATGCTTGTTATATTTTGCTTTCCGTATAACGGTATCGTCGTCTGAGAAAAATAAATGTAACTTCTTAACGACAAAAATTAACAATGCCTGCACTTAAATGTATGTTAAATAATATTTAGTATAAACTTGCTGTATGACATTTTTCGTCATGTTTTCTATTGTCTAAATGTTTTGCAGGACCATTTTATCCATTTGGATCTAATGACACAGTGACTGATCGTTCTGATGATGGAATTTCACCAGTGATCTACTTCCAGCAGCCATTTGTATATTTTGGAAATACATATAACCAAATATATGTAAGTGAATTATTTACACAATGTAGTCCTATACTTACCCGTTATAGTAAGTCTCTCTCTCTCTCTCTCTCGCTCTCTCTCCTTAAAAAGTTAATTTCATCAGGCACATTTTTTTTAATAGAGCTCATCAATGTTTACCAATGTACAAACCAGTTGGTTATAATGTTTCTTTGTTTGTCCCAGATATCCAACAATGGATTCTTAACATTTGATTGGCCATGGTACAGCTACTACCCGTTCCAGTTTCCAGGTTATGGTGGACAGGACCTTATTGCCCCATTCTGGACAGATCTTGACAATCGCAACTATGGTGTTGTTTCATATCATCAGTACACCTCTGGCAGTGTTCTCACACAGGCAACACAAGATATTAACCAGTACTTTTCTGATCTGAGCTTCTCTGCTACTTGGGTCTTTGTTGCAACATGGGACAGAGTCCCATATTATTCAAATTCAGATTATGTAAGAGTTCTACTGTCTTGTTATTGTTTATTCCCATATTATATAATAATAATTCCTCTTGTAATGTTTTCACTTTTTTTAGTATTTAGACGTTTCTTTCCAAGTGGTCTTAATATCAGATGGCCATTTATCCTTTATTTTGATGAATTATGGAACGATTGCTCCCAGTCCACGATTTGTAGAGGTGAGAACAGCATGGCTTTTGGGCAAAAAAAAATCTAATGAATTACTTAAAAGACAATTCTTCTCATCATTTGTTATAGGCTGGGTATGACACCATCAGCTCTCGATACTACGCTTCAATAAGAGGAAGTCAGCAGAATGACGTCACTAACTTAGAACACAGTAGCAATGTCAATGTGCCGGGGAGATGGGCTTTCAGAGCAGATGATGGAAGGCGGGGTTGTGTGTTTAATGGTAATATTCATTATACTTTTCTAAAACCTGAATGCAATGTTTGCAGCAATGTACATTTTCAAACATCTACTTTATGAGGAAAAATCAATCTTCAAGTAATAATTTGTTTAAATGTACTTTGATGTAGGTGTTCCAGTGCAGCTGGATGACTCTTTCTGGAGTGATGCGACCTGCCAGCAGAGATGCACCTGTACTATTGGCGGACTTCAGTGTAATGAGGAGCCCTGCAGTTATTCCCAAGCATGTCGGCCAGCTGCTTTCCAATACTCTTGCCAGAACATTCCTCGGCAAACCTGTACGATTTCTGGTGATCCTCACTACTACACCTTTGACAACCAGGTTTTCCACTTTCAAGGAACCTGCACATATGTTCTTTCAGAGGTCAGTCTTTCACTATAGTATGCCACCCATACTTATGGAGAGATGTTAAATCTCTAACTAAATTCTGCAGAATTTATATTCAAACGATGGATATCTCCAGGAGCATAGCCGTCTACACCTACAATATCATTCATGGTTGTGTCTTTGTTCAGGCTTGTGACAGCAGAGTCCCATATTATCGCATTGAGGGCAAAAATGAGCACAGAGGCAGCACATATGTGGCATGGACACGGATGGTCAGAGTCTTTGTGTATGATGAGGAGATTGAACTTGTCAAAGATCACCTTTATGAAGCAAGAGTTAGTATAAACATTTTATATATTTCTATACAATACTCCTGTCTTTTGCTAGAGTAATTTCCTAATTCCCTCTTCTTACGTTTTGCCAAGGTTAATGGAAGTTTTGCAGCTACTCCCTTCTCTCTGCACAATGGCTCAATTCAAGTCTATCAGTCAGGCTTTTCCTTGGCAATCAGCACAAACTTTGGGCTGCTTGTTACATATGACGCCTACAGCTATGTCAGCATCTCTGTACCTTACGACTATCAGAATGCCACCTGTGGTCTCTGCGGAAACTTTAATTATAGCCCTGAAGATGACTTCCGGTCACCCAGTGGGGAGCTCTTCAGCTCTGATGTGGACTTTGCCAACAGTTGGAAAGCAGAAAGTGATACTGATCCCGAGTGCCACAATGTCAGATGTACAGGGCTGGCTTGTGCAGTTTGTACCACTGATCAAAGTAATGTCTACAGTGACTCCTACCACTGTGGAATCTTAGGAGATGTCTCTGGCCCTTTTGCAGCTTGTCACTCTGTGCTTGCTCCACAAACATATGTGGAGAGTTGTGTCTATGACCTTTGCCTGGGAGAAGGGTACCAGCCCATTCTCTGCCAGGCTCTCAATGTGTATGCTACTCAATGTCAACAGCAAGGAGTACACCTTGGGCAGTGGAGACAACAGGGCTTTTGTGGTAGGTGTCTTTTAAACATTTGCCCAAGATTGCAGATCTTAACCTTACAATTTGTTTTCTCTCTCCACTCCCAGAAATTCAGTGCCCCGAACACAGTCATTTTGAGCCGCAGGGAACAGGTTGCCCAGGAACATGCAGCAATCCATCTGCACCAATGAACTGTCCTTTGCCCAATCAGGAGAGTTGTATTTGTGATCCTGGCTACATCCTCAGTGCTGGTTCATGCGTACCTCAAGCAAACTGTGGCTGCACTTTTGAGGGGTTCTATTACTCTGATGGTCAGTCAGTGGTGTTGGACGAAGATTGTGGAAGACGGTGTGTGTGTAGTAACATGTTGATGTCCTGCTACGAACACCAGTGCAGTTCAGCAGAAATGTGTGCTGTCCATGAGGGTGTCAGAGGCTGCAGACCTATAGGTTATGCTACCTGCTCAGTTGAAGACCTAGGATCTTACCACACTTATGATGGAAAAAGTTTCAGATACCCTGGCGCTTGTGGGTTGACCCTTTCTAAAGTGATGGGACCTTCCCCTCTACCACACTTCATGCTCACAGTAGAGAAAGTGCCCAGGGGTCTTCAAGACTTTGCCAGGTTCCTGAAGTTTGAGGCCGGTGGGACTCAGGTCTCGATCGAAATGGGAGAAGGAAGCAATGTTAAGGTTCGGAAAAACTATTTTTTTTTTTTTTACAAAAGAGTTGTACTGTGTAACTTCTTTCCATATGAATTTGATTGTTCTATCTTTTAGGTAGATGGCCAAATGATCGGACTCCCGGTCAGTGTAAATTCAGGTCAAATCCGAATCTATCACAGTGGGGTGAGAGGTTTTGTTTTAGAGACAAACTTTGGTGTGACTGTGAGAGCTGACTGGCCACACATTGTTCGAATCACGGCACCAAGCAGCTACAACGGTACACTCGGAGGTCTGTGTGGGAACCTGAATGGTGACATTGCTGATGAGTTCTACAGTCCTGATGGAGTGCTCTTGTATGACACCCAACTCTTTGCTGAAAGCTGGCGTGACGGTTCCCTGTCAGTCCATTGTGAAGAGTCATTTGATAACTGGGAACCAGGACATTATCAAAACAGGAGCCAGTTCATTGATCTTTGTGGCATCATGAACATTCCCGATGGACCATTTGCTGAGTGCAGCAGAACTCTAGAACCTCAACAACGCATTACAGATTGCACTGAGTTGCTGGAGCAGACACAGGGTTCCAGAGAGGCCCTCTGTGAGGCTTTGAGAGGGTACACGCTACTTTGCCAACAGAATAGTATTGGAGTGGGAGAGTGGAGGAGTCTAACTGACTGCGGTAAGCTCCTAGTGTTTGATCTGTTGGACAAAAACTGAGCAGCAACTGAGCTAATGTTAAGGTTTAATCCTTTTATGATTTCAGAGACCAGCTGTCCAGAAAATTCTCATTATGCAGTTTGTGCCACATCATGCCCATCGTCCTGCCCCAGTCTTTCGTTTCCATTTCAGTGCAGCTTGCAATGTCAGGAGGGATGTCAATGTGATGATGGTTATGTCTTGAACGGGGACCACTGTGTCCTTCCCACAGGATGTGGTTGCTACTACTCTGGGCGTTATCGACAACCTGGCGAAAGGTTCTGGCATGGCGAAGAGTGCCAGTTTTTGTGTGATTGTAATGGAGTTACAGGAAATGTACATTGTAGCCCATCATCTTGCAGTGCAGATGAGATCTGTCAGGTCTCAGAAGGGGAATATGGGTGCCATCATCTCCCTCAAGCTCGTTGCTCTGCTTCAGGAGACCCCCACTACATGTCTTTTGATGGAACATTCTTTGACTTCCAGGGCACATGCCGCTATATACTCGCCACTATATGTAATGATACTCTCGGACTTCCGTATTTCCAGGTAGATGCCAGGAATGAGGCCTGGCATGGAACAACTGTGGCAATCACAGTTGAGGTTTTTGTCAATGTTTCTGGTCATATGGTTCACCTGTCACAGAGCACAAGTGGTCAGTCTGCCGTTGAGGTAATCCCTTTTTTCTTTCAGTGATCCAAATGATTGCAATTCTGGCTTTAAACACGTCCGTTCTTTTTTTTTTGCTTCAGGTTGATGGAGAAAGAAGAAACCTCCCTGTTCTTCTTGATTCTGGTGTTTCTGTCTACTCCAGCGGACAGTACATTTATGTGTCCACTGACTTTGGTTTCGGTGTGAGTTATGGTGGCTCCTGGACATTGAACATCATTGTACCTACAGAGTACAGTGGAGTGACATGTGGGTTGTGTGGCAACTTTAATGGTGAGAGGATCGATGACTTCATGACTCCTTCAGGGGAACTGGTAAGGTCAGCAGATCATTTTGGGGCCAGCTGGAAGATAGAAGACGGGCTGGCATGCAATGATGGCTGTGGAGGCAATTGTCCCCTGTGTCAAGATCAAACAACGGCTCGTTCTCAGTGTGAAATTATTAGATCCAGTGAGGGTCCATTTAGCTTCTGCCATGTTTCAATAGCACCTCAAGCCTACTACGATGACTGTGTGTTTGATGTGTGCCTATCTGGAAATCGTAATGAAGTCCTCTGTCGCTCCATTCAAACTTATGCAAGTGCATGTCAGTCTAGCTATGCAGTTATCTACCCCTGGAGAGAAAGCGCATCCTGTGGTGAGTGTGATATTTGTTTCTTTTTCGCACTCATGAGCAGCAATGACTTGTGATGATCAGTATTTTTGAGATATGCTTGACCTCTTTGAGATCTGGTCTTACAATTTTTGTTACATTACCAGGAATGGTTTGTCCAGAAGATAGCCACTATGAATTATGTGACACAGACTGTGTTCAGACCTGTGCCAGCAACATTGATCTCAGTTGTGAACACACATGTTCAGAGGGATGTTTCTGTAACGAAGGACTAATAAGGAGTGGTGGACAGTGTGTACCTGTGGAGTACTGTGGCTGCACACATGATGGATTCTACTTTAATGTGAGTACTGAAACTCTTTTCCCTGGTTTTTTGAAAGTAACCGTTTTGAGTATTTTACTGTATTCTGCATATGAAATAGGCTCAAGACATTAAAAAAACATCTTGTTATTTGGGTTCATAGGTTGGGGAGCAATTCTGGAATCAAGATTGTTCCCAAATCTGTGAGTGTTTTGCTCCAAATGACTTTCGCTGCTCTGCACATGCATGTCCTCTGAACATGGAGTGTGTGGTTGAAAACGGAGTTCGTGGTTGCTATGGTAAGTTTCTCCTTTTGTTATTTAAAGGATTCCCTGTTCATGTAATTTGTCAATATTAATTCATATTAATGCTTCCTTTTAGAGCAAAAGTGTTGAATAATGTTTTCTTCTGTAGGTTTAGTAAATTGTAATGATAATTTTGTCTTTTTAGAAGCCAGTACAACAAGCATCACCACCACCACCACCCAGCCAAGTCCTTATTCAGGTATTTAAAAAAAATGTGTATGCTTTGGCAGGTGTTGAAGAATTATGATAATTTTCACTTAAAATATATGCAAATTATTATATTGGTTTCTTAACGTAGTATTAGGTTATAAGCATTACAAGTCTTCAAACTGTAAAGCAAAATCTCCATTATATAGCAGTAACAATTATTAATACTTTTGTTCATTCAGAACCGAGTTCCATGACCACTGCCAGACCAATTCCACCAGGTATTTTGCTAGGAATGTATGAATGGGATAAGCATGCAAACGTGTTTTATATTTGAAATTATATTTTTCTGTAGATGTATTTTATCCATTTGGGACATACGACACAGTTAATAGTCGTTCTGATGATGGGAGTTCATCTGTGATCTACCTTCTGCAACAATTCAACTTTTTCGGACAATCATATGATCAAATTTATGTAAGTCGAAGTGAATCCATTATTGTTAGTGTTGTCTATACGTATTATGTTTCTTAGTTGTTTTCTCCTCTTGTCGATTATCATTTTGTTTTCCTTCCCATTCTAATTTTCCAAACAATGAGATAAGTAGCATTTTAATATTTTTATTTATTTTCTTCTTTAGGTCAACAACAATGGAGACTTGACATTTGAACATGCCTATGCCAGTTTTTCCCCATTCCAGTTTCCAGGATATGGTATAACAGACATCATTGCCCCATTCTGGACAGATTTTGATACTCGTGGCAATGGTGTTGTTTCATATCATCAGTACACCTCTGGCAGTGTGCTCACACAGGCAACACAAGACATCAACCAATACTTTCCTGGTCTGAGCTTCTCTGCTACTTGGGTGTTCATTGCAACATGGGACAGAGTTGCATATTTTCCGGTTACAGGAACGGTAAACATTTGATTTTTGTTTGGTCCTTCTGTGTTTAACCAGTAACAGATTATTTTTGCATGTGCCAAAAAATTTAACATCAAAAGAAAGTGCATTGATATCAATATTTTTTATAACAAGTTTATGTTTTTCAAGCCTTTTCAGTTAAAATTATTATGGATTAAAATACAAACAAACAAACCAGTATTTCACAAAATACCAACCTAGTCAGCTATTTGTTGTAATTAATGACTATTTATTATAAAAAAATGGCTGATTTGGCAGTTGTGCAGTGACTAACTTCATTAGGAAAACACCTCAAAAAGAAAATTTCAAAAGAACGGATGCTCACAGAGCACATTATCGAAGAATAATAAGAGAATGTAAAGAGAAGGGGAAAATATGTCTGGTAGAGGTACACAACTGACAGGAAGTAGTACTGCTTCCCCATGAGTGGACTGAGTTTGGTGTGAGTGGATCAAGACTCATCATATACAAATAGATGTCTGCATGGCATCGGATACAGGAGGAGAATACAGAGATTCATGTTGAGTAATAAACTATGGCAGTGTTTTTCAAATCTTTTTTCTCATTCCCCACTTTGGACAAAGGAGCATACATAAGCCCCACCTGCTTTTACCGCTCCGACAAAATGGTGACCAAGCCTGATTAAAAAAATTATTTGTGTCACATTCTCTCCTAAAACTTATACACTGTGCCTGAGCCCTGGTCACAGGTGTTGAATTTTCAAGGGTTTTCCCTTCTTTTTTACCAATAGATGGCATATATGCCATCATACATAGGCTCTAAAACAGATCATATTTCATATCGCGTTCTTTATCTTAATTAAATATGAATTGTCTTGTAAATTATACGTCATAACTCTTGTAATGTTTGTTTAAAACACAAAAAATCAAAAGTAATAACCTTTTTGAAACATACACATTACATTTGAAGTCAAAATGAAACAATTAGTGGATTGTGTCATTCATACTTAATCCAAAACAGAGGCTATAATGTCTGCATGCACTGGTGCATGCAGGGACTTCTAAGGGTTATTTTTCCAATTTTTAGATGCAATCACTGAATGTGGAAGTCACTTTATCATAGTACCAGAAGAACCACTAAAGTGGATATTGTGCACTCCAGGGCCCGCACAGCCATTTTTGTTGCCCTTAAGGCAAAGTCAGTAGTGGTTCGCAGATCATGAACCAGCCCTGGGGCAACACCACCCTTGAGAGTGTGAGGTGGGGTCTGACACCTGAGTCCCCGCCTAAGCTGGGCAAGCATCAGCCAACTCTTGCTCACACCTTGCTCAGGAGAGAAAGAGTGCTCTTATTGGACCTCAAAAAATGACAGCCTGCATGCACTGCATCCTCATGAGCACCGAGTTGGCATGCTCGAAACCCAAGCGCTCAACACCACAATTGTGACCCTGCTTCGACCAAGTCATCGTATCCAGTACAAACACAAACCGACAGAAACCATGTTGTTATGTCTTTGACAAGAGCTAGCTGTGACATTGGCGAGGCACACCAAAACAGGACTTGATTGCTAGAGTGGTATACCAGGAAATAACACTGGGCTTTCTGATGCTGCTTCTTTCATTTGCGATGAGTTCCTGTGATCATTCTTATTCCCACATATTGATGGTAGTACGGAAGAGCAGATTCCTATGGTCAATCATTCGACATGCATCAAATTGAACAACTGAAAAAACTACCAATACCTGGTTTAACAGCCATGGAATAGCCATGTTTCATTGACCCATTTGTATTTGATAGACTTAAACCCCATTGAAAATCTGTGGGCTTTTGTTAAGAGGAAGCTGGGGAACTAATTCCACGAAATACATTTGAGCTGAAGGCCAATATCAAAGCAACTTGAGGTCTTGTAACACCTCAATCCAGTCTGATCTGATTCCCTCCGTGCCAAACATCATGGAAAGGAGCCAAACAAATAACTGAGAACAAAACAATAACACATTTTTTATATGACCAACATGTGTTTAAGACACTATTCTTTAGAATATTTTTTTTTTATTTTGTGCAATACTGTGATATATTGGTACTGTAAAATATTATTAAAAGTCTAATGAAATACTGGTGTGAAATACTTACCTCAAGTAAAATAGAAGCTTCATTTTTTGGAGCAAATTATTGAATTAATACACTTTTATACTATAGAGGATTTAATATGGAAATGTTTAACTAGCACTTTTTTTTTAATTGCCCCATTTTAGGAAACCTCTTTCCAAGTGGTTTTGGTTTCTGGTGGCCGCTTCACATTTATCTTGATGAATTATGGAACTATTGCTCCGACTTCCCGGTCAATACAGGTGTGCAAAACTTTTTTTTTTTTTTTTTACCTCAAATGTATAAACCAGTGATGTGTGGTGAGATTTTTTTCAGTCAGATTCCCAAATATAAATAATTAATTTAATTCACAATGAATGTAAAATGTATAGTAGTTCAGAATGCCACCAAGTTGTACATGCACACAGGATGGACACATTGGTCTTACCTTTTTTGAAAATGAATTCCATGTTTTGTCTAAATTGAAAAATAAAATTTTTTTCAGATGGAATCAGTCAGAGCAACACATGAACTAATCGACTCGTATTGAGCATTACTTTATTACATAGAAAAGAAACTCATTCATTCATCTTCTAACCTGCTAATTCAGTTTCGGGGTCACAAGGGTCTGCTGGTGAACACCGGGCAAGAGGCGGGGGTACACCTTGGACATGTCGCCAGTCCATCGCAGAGAAGAGAAACTCCCAAAGATTAAATGCAAGCTCACATGCAGCCTCTTCATTGTAGCAGATCTACTGCCTGCCTCACCTCATTTACTTTAAATGCAGCTTTCATGAGTTCACCACCAAGGCCTGCCATGTTGTTGATGTACAGAATGGCAAGTACAAACGTACAAGGAAAGCTGTCTGGATGCAGATTAAACCCATGTTAAATTCCAAGTAAGGCCTTCCAGTTAGAAGGTTGCCGGTTAGAGGCTCACCGGTGACCTTCCCGTACTTGCGTGGGTTTCCTCCGGGTTCTCCCATAATCCCCAAAACATGCAGTTAGGTTAATTAAATAATCTAAATTACCCTGTGCTGTGCATGTGTGTTGCTCTGCGTTGGACTGGAGACTTGTCCATGTACCCTAGCCTCTCCACCGATGTGAGCTGGAGATTCCGAGCACCAGCAGATTCCATGACCCTGAAAGGGAATAAGCTGGGAGGAAAACGAATGAATGAATGAGTTTTGGGGAGGAAGGAGGGTTGAATCTTGGATGAAGTCACAAGACTGTTATAATATCATTAAGGGTTTGATGGATTGAGAGTTATAGGGGGACTAGCATGAGGTCCAGGGGGTTGTGAGTCCTTAATGCATTTAAGAAGCACTCCGAGGCGGAATCGTAATAGCTCTGGATGGAGTTGGCTTGAAAACCCTTGAAATAGTGGAAAACAACAATGGAGGTTATTGACAATGGAAAAATCTGGGAAGAGCTGGGGGGATTTTGTGTGGAAGAGCGACTTCCAGACGATGATGTAAGATTAGATAGTTAGTGGGGAGACCTCCTGAAAGGGTTTGAGGGAGAGATCCAGCAGGAATTTCAGACAGTGATTTGGGAGAAAATCAACTCTGAAAAATGAGGAACTGGTGTCAGGTCCTGATATTTCTGAAAGGATCTGTGTTCCCATGTTTGGAAGGAGATGGAAAGGCTCGGAAGCCAGGGTTGCAAGTAGGGAAAAGGGATTTTCTCGTGGAGGCAAGGGGTAGAATGGGCCATGGTGTGGTGCCAGGAAGGAGAAATGGTGGGGTGTTTGATGCAGATCTGGGAGGGTCAGAGGGAAGGTTGAGATGACTGTTGTGCTGGAAAAGCTTGGGAGGGGAAGAGAGAAAACCCATGCTGGCTGCGCCAGGTTGTGCGATGAGGCAAGGGCTTGCAAGGGAAAGGTGAGGTTGGAGAACAAGCCCTTCTAAGGGAAGGGGTGTTAAAGGGGCTGACCAGCTCTCGTGGTGGCAATGGAGAGTTGAGACACTTATAGGTTAAGAAATTGAAAGGGCTCTGAACCTGGTATATTGAGACGTGGACCCTGTTGCTATCGGAAAGGGAGGGAGATGGAGCAGTGATGATTCTTCTACTCTTTAGATATGGCAGCAAGCGAGCCCTTTGGGTAATGGAGTCCTCTTGGAGACTGCGCTGTCAGAGCTTGAGGAATATGCTTGACTGGCATGAAGCAGGGACATGCAGGCCCTTTTATCTCACTTTTTTCTTGCTGAATGTAGACTTTCTCCTGTGCCTGCCAGAGTCTCTGAAATGTCAACCTGCTGTGCGAACATGAGAAGACTGTTCCAAAGTTCTCAGTACTGACAAAATTTGTCACTGACTTGTAGAGCTGCCAGAATGGCTCTCTTGTTGGGTCCGTCGCAGGAGGGTGCCTGGCTGGATGGAACTTGGGTACCGGGGTGCTTAGCCCGGCTGAGGCTATTACAATGAATTTGCTGATAAAAATTATGGGAATTATTTGACCCATAGAAAAATTGCTTTTATAGTAGTCGACCTATATTTACTGCCTTACATTCCTTCCCTGACCGCACATCCCTGGTATGATGAAAGAGTGTTGTTTTGTTTAGATTATTGATGTTTAATCACAATTTATCCTAGGCTGGTTACGACACAATCAACTCTAGATACCATTTCTCAATTCCTGGATCTTTCTCAAGTGACATCACAAACTTAACATACAGCAGCAACGTCAATGTCCCGGGCAGATGGGCCTTCAGAACAGATCATGGATCACGGGGTTGTCAATTTAATGGTAATGTTTTCTTTTAATTGAAAGGTTATTGGAGAAAGTAACTCTTTTGAACTTGGTAATCAAAATCTTTAATGGAAACATATTTCAGACTAAAACTCAAACTGCTCATCATATTGATACAATAGTATCCTTTTACTTCAAACCAGTATATTTTATATTTGTACAACCAAATATATGTAGGTGCTCCAGTGCAGCTCAGAGACTCTTTCTGGAGTGATGCGACCTGCCAGCAGAGATGCACCTGTACCAACAATGGACTTCAGTGTAATGAGGAGCCCTGCAATTATTCCCAAGCATGTCGGCCAGCTGCTTTCCAATACTCTTGCCAGAACATTCATCGGCAAACCTGTACGATTTCTGGTGATCCTCACTACTACACCTTTGACCAGCAGGTTTTTCACTTTCAAGGAACCTGCACGTACGTTCTGTCTGAGGTCAGTCTTTCTCTATAGTATGTCATTGCTACACCTGCTACACCTACTATGTAATTCTAAAGGACTGTAACCAGTCATAAAGATATTGTCATGGTTGTGTCTTTGTTTAGGCTTGTGACCGCAGAGTCCCATATTATCGCATTGAGGGCAAAAATGAGCACAGAGGCAGCACATATGTGGCATGGACACGGATGGTCAGAGTCTTTGTGTATGATGAGGAGATTGAACTTGTCAAAGATCACCTTTATGAAGCAAGAGTTAGTATAAACATTTTATATATTTCTATACAATACTTCTGTATTTTGCTAAAGTAATTTCCTAATTCCCTCTTCTTACGTTTTGACAAGGTTAATGGAAGTTTTGCAGCTACTCCCTTCTCTTTGCACAATGGCTCAATTCAAGTCTATCAGTCAGGCTTTTCCTTGGTAATCAGCACAAACTTTGGGCTGCTTGTTACATATGACGCCTACAGCTATGTCAGCATCTCTGTACCTTACGACTATCAGAATGCCACCTGTGGTCTCTGCGGAAACTTTAATTATAGCCCTGAAGATGACTTCCGGTCACCCAGTGGGGAGCTCTTCAGCTCTGATGTGGACTTTGCCAACAGTTGGAAAGCAGAAAGTGATACTGATCCCGAGTGCCACAATGTCAGATGTACAGGGCTGGCTTGTGCAGTTTGTACCACTGATCAAAATAATGTCTACAGTGACTCCTACCACTGTGGAATCTTAGGAGATGTTTCTGGCCCTTTTGCAGCTTGTCACTCTGTGCTTGCTCCACAAACATATGTGGAGAGTTGTGTCTATGACCTTTGCCTGGGAGAAGGGTACCAGCCCATTCTCTGCCAGGCTCTCAATGTGTATGCTACTCAATGTCAACAGCAAGGAGTACACCTTGGGCAGTGGAGACAACAGGGCTTTTGTGGTAGGTGTCTCTTAAACATTTATTTGACCATGCCCAAGATTATTTTCAAGATTGCAGATCTTAACCTTACCATTTGTTTTCTCTCTCCACTCCCAGAAATTCAGTGCCCTGAACACAGTCATTTTGAGCCGCAGGGAACAGGTTGCCCAGGAACATGCAGCAATCCATCTGCACCAATGAACTGTCCTTTGCCCAATCAGGAGAGTTGTATTTGTGATCCTGGCTACATCCTCAGTGCTGGTTCATGTGTACCTCAAGCAAACTGTGGCTGCACTTTTGAGGGGTTCTATTACTCTGATGGTCAGTCAGTGGTGTTGGACGAAGATTGTGGAAGACGGTGTGTGTGCAGTAACATGTTGATGTCCTGCTACCAACACCAGTGCAGTTCAGCAGAAATGTGTGATGTCCATGAGGGTGTCAGAGGCTGCAGACCTATAGGTTATGCTACCTGCTCAGTTGAAGACCTAGGATCTTACCACACTTATGATGGAAAAAGTTTCAGATACCCTGGCGCTTGTGGGTTGACCCTTTCTAAAGTGATGGGACCTTCCCCTCTACCACACTTCATGCTCACAGTAGAGAAAGTGCCCAGGGGTCTTCAAGACTTTGCCAGGTTCCTGAAGTTTGAGGCCGGTGGGAATCAGGTCTCGATCGAAATGGGAGAAGGAAGCAATGTTAAGGTTCGGAAAAACTATTTTTTTTTTTTTACAAAAGAGTTATACTGTGTAACTTCCTTCCATATGAATTTGATTGTTCTATCTTTTAGGTGGATGGCCAAATGATCGGACTCCCGGTCAGTGTAAATTCAGGTCAAATCCGGATCTATCACAGTGGGGTGAGAGGTTTTGTTTTAGAGACAAACTTTGGTGTGACTGTGAGAGCTGACTGGCCACACATTGTTCGAATCACGGCACCAAGCTGCTACAACGGTACACTCGGAGGTCTGTGTGGGAACCTGAATGGCGACATTGCTGATGAGTTCTATAGTCCTGATGGAGTGCTCTTGTATGACAACCAGCTCTTTGCTGAAAGCTGGCGTGACGGTTCCTTGTCAGTCCATTGTGAAGAGTCATTTGATAACTGGGAACCAGGACATTATCAAAACAGGAGCCAGTTCATTGATCTTTGTGGCATCATGAACATTCCCGATGGACCATTTGCTGAGTGCAGCAGAACTCTAGATCCTCAACAACGCATTACAGATTGCACTGAGTTGCTGGAGCAGACACAGGGTTCCAGAGAGGCCCTCTGTGAGGCTTTGAGAGGGTACACGCTACTTTGCCAACAGAATAGTATTGGAGTGGGAGAGTGGAGGAGTCTAACTGACTGCGGTAAGCTTCTAGTGTTTGATCTGTTGGACAAAAACTGAGCAGCAACTGAGCTAATGTTAAGGTTTAATGCTTTTATGATTTCAGAGACCAGCTGTCCAGAAAATTCTCATTATGCAGTTTGTGCCACATCATGCCCATCGTCCTGCCCCAGTCTTTCGTTTCCATTTCAGTGCAGCTTGCAATGTCAGGACGGATGTCAATGTGATGATGGTTATGTCTTGAACGGGGACCACTGTGTCCTTCCCACAGGATGTGGTTGCTACTACTCTGGGCGTTATCGACAACCTGGCGAAAGGTTCTGGCATGGCGAAGAGTGCCAGTTTTTGTGTGATTGTAATGGAGTTACAGGAAATGTACATTGTAGCCCATCATCTTGCAGTGCAGAGGAGATCTGTCAGGTCTCAGAAGGGGAATATGGGTGCCATCATCTCCCTCAAGCTCGTTGCTCTGCTTCAGGAGACCCCCACTACATGTCTTTTGATGGAACATTCTTTGACTTCCAGGGCACATGCCGCTATATACTCGCCACCATATGTAATGATACTCTCGGACTTCCATATTTCCAGGTAGATGCCAGGAATGAGGCCTGGCATGGAACAACCGTGGCAATCACAGTTGAGGTTTTTGTCAATGTTTCTGGTCATATGGTTCACATGTCACAGAGCACAAGTGGTCAGTCTGCCGTTGAGGTAATCCCTTTTTTCTTTCAGTGATCCAAATGATTGCAATTCTGGCTTTAAACACGTCCGTTCTTTTTTTGCTTCAGGTTGATGGAGAACGAAGAAATCTCCCTGTTCATCTTGATTCTGGTCGTGTTTCTGTCTACTCCAGCGGACAGTACATTTATGTGTCCACTGACTTTGGTTTCGGTGTGAGTTATGGTGGCTCCTGGACATTGAACATCATTGTACCTACAGAGTACAGTGGAGTGACATGTGGGTTGTGTGGCAACTTTAATGGTGAGAGGATCGATGACTTCATGACTCCTTCAGGGGAACTGGTAAGGTCAGCAGATCATTTTGGGGCCAGCTGGAAGATAGAAGATGGGCTGGCATGCAATGATGGCTGTGGAGGCAATTGTCCCCTGTGTCAAGATCAAACAACGGCTCGTTCTCAGTGTGAAATTATTAGATCCAGTGAGGGTCCATTTAGCTTCTGCCATGTTTCAATAGCACCTCAAGCCTACTACGATGACTGTGTGTTTGATGTGTGCCTATCTGGAAATCGTAATGAAGTCCTCTGTCGCTCCATTCAAACTTATGCAAGTGCATGTCATTCTAGCAATGCAGTTATCTACCCCTGGAGAGAAAGTGCATCCTGTGGTGAGTGTGATATTTTTTTAATTCGCATTCCCATGAGCTGTGTCAGTATACAATCTGCAAAATTCTTATCTGCAAATATAACGTTTATCGGACACAATGACATTCAACAATTTCCACCACACTTACTTGCATCACTGTGCACATGCTTGCAGGAAAAAAAGCCGTGCCATGGTGGTGCTCGCCACAGTTTGGCTTCACTCCACCGGCCATGTGAGACACACCTGGTATAGCTTTTTTTAAAATTAGTCACAATACTATAAGCCATGTTTGATACTTATAAAAACATTAGGGATGTAGCGGTATCAAAACTTCACGATACGGTAATACCTCGGTATAAATGGCACGGTACGGTATTTATTGAATCATTTACAGAAAAAAAAGTGCCAGAAGTGTTTATTAAACAGTTTACATGAACACTGTACATATCAATGGCATACAAATTGGCCATCTATCTGTAAACTTTGAAACAGGAACTTCAATAGCTCTGAGTAGCTCGTGAAGTCCACCCATCTGTGGTGATTGAGATGCACTCTGCTTGTTTGAGGCTCTGTGCAACTTTCGCCTTTGTCTCTTTGTAAAGAGCTGGTAAAATAGTTTGACTAAAGTGTGGCCGCGACGGGATTTTATACTTTGGCTCCAGCATGTTTACTAACCTCTTAAAACCTTCATTATCTACCACCGAAAAGGGCCGTAGGTCTTTGGCTATATATACACCAATGCATCTTGTGATTTATTGTGCTCTCGCACTGTTGAGGGGGAGTGAGGCTGTAAACGCTTCTTTTATAGTCTTTTGGAAGGACTGGATTTTGCTCCTTGTATCTTCACATAACTTTTCGGGGTGATGATTTAACAAATGACTCCTCATGTTCGTCGTATTCCCCGACTTGTATTTCACCACAGTCTGGTAGTGCCTGCATACCGTATTTTGTTTGTCTGTCACCTTTTCTCCTTTCTCATTTCTTTTCAGAGAGAAACCGAAATGCTTCCACACATCCGATTTAAAACCCGCTTTAGGTTCGATCATTTCCATCTCTTTTCTTTCGCCGCTACTAGCAGCACCTGCCATTTGTGACCGAAAAGGATAGCCACGCCTAGGCTGATGGGAAATGTAGTTTCCGCTACCTACAGTTCGCTCCATTCGCCTAAGCAAACTTTTCTCAGAAGACCTATCGTTTTATCGAGTCATGCGACCTCGGTATTATTGAAAAAATTTGCTATTGCGGTACGACGGTATTTACAATACCGTTACATCCCTAAAAAACATTACTCGCCATAAACCGTTTCCAACACGACATCATGTGGTACAGGCAAAACAAAGTTTGACGTTTTGCAATTCATTTTCCTGCGAATTGTGTACTGACTAGCTCAGTTTTTAAGATATGCTTGACTTTGTTGAGATCTGGTCAAACGCTGTTTGTTACATTACCAGGAATGGTTTGCCCAGAAGATAGCCACTATGAGTTGTGTGGCACAGACTGTGGTCACACCTGTGCCAGCAACGTTGATGCCAGTTGTGAACACACATGTTCAGAGGGATGTTTCTGTAATGATGGACTGGTGAGAAGTGGAGGACAGTGTGTACCTGTGGAGAATTGTGGCTGCACACATGATGGATTCTACTTTAATGTGAGTACTAAAGCTATTTTGACAAAATGTGTATTATATCTCCTCAGATGTTTTGTATTTTACTGCTAAAATAATTCAACCATCTCTTGGTGGTTTACATTTTTTTTTAAATCCTATGTTCGTTTTGATTTTTTGAATTTATTTCATAGGTTGCTGAGCAATTTTTGAATGAAGATTGTTCCCAAATCTGTGAGTGTTTTTCTCTGAATGACATGCGCTGCTCTGCATACTTCTGCCCATCTAATACGGAGTGCATGATCAGTAATGGACGTCGTGTCTGCTATGGTAAGTGTGCACTCTTTTAACTTTCTATTTTAATTTAGTCACATCAGGTAAATGCTTGCCTTTTATTCATTTATTCATTTTCCAAACCGTTTATTCCCTTTTTTGGGTCACGGGGGTCTGCCAGTGACCATCTTCAGTGCACATTTGGCAAGAGGCAATAGTACACCCTGGACAGGTCGCCAGTTCATTGCAGGGCAATATTCACTCACACATTCACACCTAAGGGAAATTATTCAAATAACCTAACCGTCTGTTTTTGGGACTGTGGGGGAAACCGGAATACCCGGAGGAAACCCACACCAACACGGGGAGAACATGCAAACACCGGCGAGCCTCGAACTGGCAACCTTACAACTGGAATGCCACAGTGCCACCACCGCCCCTTTTTGATGATATAGGGTTAAAACCATCAGCTCTGTCCAGCAGTTTTGCTGAAAAATAAGGAAAAGGAAGGTTAACTAATTCAGTGGAAACTTGGTAAAGGATAATAATGTTCTGAAGTTGGTGTTTTACAGTTTTTTTTAGAGCTAGGGAGAAAAAAAAGGTCTACAAACTGAGCAAGATACGTTTTGTACTCTTGCATAAAAGAACCTTAATAAAGCCTATTGTAGGTCCCTTCGCCTGTTAGGAAGAACTGAGCAGATGATTTCATTGTAGAGGGTAAAGGATAGAGTAAACTCTGGAGAAAAAAAGCTAGTTTTGCAAATGAAGGGTTTTTCAAAGAGATTGTAGGAGCCAAATGTTTTCTGGCCAGTAGGTGGCAGTGTAATCTGTGAAAAGCTGTTCCTCTTCCTGTGGGTATTAAAAATGTTGGTTCTGTGTTGGGTGGATGGTGGCATGTTATGGTGAGAGACAAAATAAGGTTAGTACCATACCAGAAACCCTGAAAATAATATTCACATTGACATTCATGTTTAATCAACTTTAATAAAAAAAAAAAAAAAACATCCACCACGTGTCACCAGTGGACAGGAAAACACTACAGAGATGTTGGTATCCCTGTATGATGATGACCTTCCCTGGACATTACATATTTAAATAAGGACTTTTAATAATGTAATTTAACCTGATTATATGACACACTGTATTATGAGGATACCTAAAAATGAAAAATAAATAAATAAATACTTGCACTTCAAGCCAGTTTGAAGTATGGAATCCTATGAATAGCTATGTTACCATATTGCTTTATTTTTATATGCATAATTAAAATAAAATAAAAAATATATATATTTTACTTCTTACTATTTTCACTTGTCCTGAAATGTTGATTGCAATTTCTTGGAGTTTGTATTTGTATATTGGAATAAAAAAAGTTAGCTTATTCACCATTTGATTAGCAACCGTTAATGTGTTTTATTTAAAAATTCATTTCAATTTTCATTTAATTTTTCCATGCACAAACTGTAGCATACAAAAAAGCTCCAAGATCAACTTGAAGAAAAAGAATCAGCTTTTTTAAAGAAGTGTTCCTGTTTTATTCAGTTTTTAAAGTCCCTGACTCTCGCATTTTCCTTTATTAATTGCTTCAATTGATAGTCCAATTTGGAAACTTTCTTAAGTTCTTGATATAATTTGATATTATGAAAATAAAGCATATCATTATGAAAGAATAAATTGATTGCAGCACTATTGGAATTAATTTTGATTACGCTCTCTAATTTTTTGTCTGCGATCCTGAAGGCTGTCATTATGACACTAATATCCCATGCGGTGGGGCTAACAGTGGTTCGCCCTCATTGGCTCATGTGGTTTTGATTTGCAGCTCATTTCCTGGGTTTTTCCACAAACTCATTTATTTTACTTTAACCTGGAATGACGACGTTTGTGATAAATAATACTGGATTCAGTTGAAACAAGACGTTCATTTAACAACATGGCAAACACAAATAATTTGTTTTACTTTCAGCATGAATTCCTATAGTTCACATGTGTCAAACTAAAGGCCCGCTGGCCAGATGTGGCCCGCCATGGAATCTAATGTGGCCCGCGAGAGCTTAAAAGTTTTGAGTGTCTAAAAAAAAAAAAAATGAAAAAAAAGAAAATAATCTTCATTCCCCACAATGCCTTTGGACTTAGCCAAAACTTTTGCGATGTGTTAGCAGAGAAATCATCGTGAATATAATCTTTAGATTGTATATAATAGCATAATAGCATAAGTAGTAGTAAGGTTTATTAGTGCTAGATTTTAGTGTTTTTTCTGTGTTTCGGTCCGTGACTCTTCTTCCGCATTAGCGCAGGTGCGTCTTTTTTCCCTTATTTCCTCACATTGTTCCGCCGTTTTGGCACACTAAAGTGTTAGATTTCAGTGCCAAAACAATTGTAAATAGTGAAAGAAGATGTTCGTACCATCATCGAGAGCCCTGTGAGTTGTGAAACACAAACAGCAACAGTAGGGGGCGTGTCACCGTCTCAATCCCAGTCATATGTAATAAATGTTTTTATACACAGGGTTTATTCCCAACAATGTTTTTCAATATACCCAGGTATGTTTTTCAATATACCTATTTTTTACATTATATAATATTATTTTAAAACTCTGGGAGTGGGATGTGACAGGAGTGAAAATCCTCTCCCGTGTCATGCTCTAGCCCACATCTCTCTCTTGAACAGTTTGATCCTTCATTAATGGAGTTATGTGGGTTTTCATAAGCTGACAAAAAACAAAAGGATTTATATTAGAACAACAATCATACAATTGTTTCTATGCAACTCAATTGTTACTTGAATAAGTTATAAATAATGAGTGATTTAACATTAAGGAGTAGTTACATTTATTTTACATTTCATTCAATTACATTGTTTTACATTTATAAGTTACATCGGGTCCTTTGAGGACAGCCATTATGCTAATGTGACCCTCTGTGAAAATGACATCTATAGATGATACACGACACTCCAAAAACGTTAAGGGAAGGTTTAATGGAACAATTATTCAACATCATTTGAGACACAATAATGGAACATTACCTCTGCAGTCGTTTAATGAATGCACAAGATACACGTTGGACACATATGGCTGTTTCACAAAAAAAAACAAAAAACAGTGCATCACATACATCAGCTAAAGTATGCAAATTCATCTAATCTATCTCAAGTGGTTGGACATTTTAATACCTACAAACAGACAGCAAAACCGTCTTATTCCCTTTGACTGTATATAACATGGACGAAGAATCAGTGAAAGTCCGTAGAAACCACACACTTGACGGTCTAAAACCACAACACAAAAAAAAAACAACCGACAGTAAAATCAAAAAGAAAAAAACACAGGGAGTTGCAAAGTTCTTCAGATGAAATTAGCTAGAATGAACGACTCCTGAGGATCTAGAGATTTATTTAACAAATCTATTGGAGCCAGGGGTGGAAATATGAGGGTTTTTTTAGTTCAATATTTTGCAATTTTAACATAAGAGTGATTAAAAACCTGTTCTGTTTCGTAGCCAGCCAGGCAGGTAGAGAATTTGCAGTTAAATTTGGCTTTAAGAGGGAAAGCAGGAGGTTGCCCCTCGCTTATTCAATACAATGCAATGGTGATCAGGCAACCAAAGAAAGGTCAGCAATGCTGTTGCCTCACTGAAAGTCTATTCTTAGTATCTGTACGACTGTAAATGTGAAAGTCAGTGCTTTTTTTTGCTCGAAAAAAAAAGTTGTACAAATGGAATGCAGTTGTATTAGGCATTCATTCATTGATCTTCTTACCTGCTTGTTTCCTTTCTGGGTAACGGGGGTCTGCTTGTACACCATGGACAGATCGGCAGTCCATCAAAGTGCACCCATGGTGTTTGTTGTAACAGCCATGATCTGAGAACGGCACTTTTTCAGCACAGTCCCCCTATGAAAAGTGCCTTTTTGATTAATAGTTCCCAAGCAGTTTTCAGACCACTTTATACTTTTATCAGATTTGGATTTTGAGGTGCTTTAAGCGTTTAGATTAGAACTTCTTAGAGTTTGGCCAAAAATTTCTGCCATTTACAAAGGCATTAGCATGTCTTTATGATGAGTTTCCACGCCCTAATGTACATCGCTCATGTATGGATGCCGCCCCTTAAATGATTTTGAGTCTTAATTGTAACTTATTTTAATTTTGTGGCCCGTACACCAATGCCTTAGCTGACAAAAACAAAAAAACATTTTCAGTTGATATTTCAGTTTTCATGTGTGAACAAGTCTTTATTTTTTTCAAGAATAATATTATTAGATTTATTGCAAATATTGTGTTAATATTTATTATTATTTAACTTGGCAAAAGTACCCAAATAAATGAGAATTTATATATTTTTTTGACAGAGAAGAACACCATATATGAAACTACCACAGCTGAGACCTTCACCACTTCCACGATCACCACTACTCCCACAACCACCGCAAGCTCTCCACCAGGTAATTGAAAAATATTTGGGACAATGTTAAATGGTTAATTAATTTGTTCCTATTTTCACTGTTGTTCACAATCACTCATACAAATATATAAAAAAAAATGAATAGGTTAAATCTTTGACGAATCACAATGTAGTGTGCATTGAAACATGTTCCACATCCGTCTATAAACAAATGCCATTAATCAACAACTTTTACTTGGATGCAGATCTCTGTGATGACCTCCAGTGCACTGAAGATGAACGGTGTGAAGAGAAGCATGGTGTTTATGGCTGTTCCTGCAGGGGGAACCATCACAGATCTCATCATGACTCGTTTGGTTAGATTTTTCCGCTCTTCAACATTTAACGTGAACTTCAGTTTTATTTCTAATCACCACTGACACTTTTTTGAAAATTATTTCTCCCAGACTTCACTGAAACCTGTGAAAGCAGCTATGGCCTGATATCCTTGTCTCGCTGTCAGCTCTTTGATGCTGGTTATCCTTCTAATATCCTACACCTCAATGATGAGAACTGCAAAGGAACAGTCCGAAATGGCAAAGTGGAGTTCTATTTCGACAACAATGACCACAACTGCGGGACAAGTCTTTTAGTAGGATTTGTCACATCTCTACTCCAAAAAGTTAAATATGTTCAAGTTTTATTTCTCATTCAAATACATACATTTCTGCAGGCTAATGGGACTCACATCATCTATGAGAACTTTGTGAAGGGGGAGCCGAACAGTGTTGCACACCTTATCAGCAGAGAGAAAATTCTGAAGATTTCTTTCAGCTGTATTTACTTGCAAACTCAAACCCTATCCATGGACATCAACCCTCTAGAGAGGTGAGGCACTCCTCAGTTTGATTGCTTCAGCAACCTAGTGGTGAGTCAGTAGGCTAAGGTGTGTAGAGGGCACCAACTGCAACTGTCTGCTCAATACCTACAGGCTTTCAGAATTCAAACTGCTCTAGAGAGCTTCTTTGGGTGAATTAGAGTGAAGACTGTGGCCAGAAACGTCTCCTTTAATGTGCTTCTTGAAAAATGGTCTGATGGTATTAGACCTCAATTGGATTTGTAGTCGTTGGTGTTAAGTGTGAGGAATTGAACTGGGATCATCAGATGAGACATGCATCACTTTAAACTGTTCTCACATGATCTGCAAATTATGGCTGACAAGTAATTTCCTGAAAAGCTTGTAGAACTTGATATTTTAATCCCTTTCGTTGGAAGCACTTGATAGTAGCCATTGGTGTGGAGTTGGTTAAACAGAGGGTGAGGCATGTCTTTGGGGTCATCAGGTTACTACACTCCTACTTCAACATTTAGTTGACTGAGGAGTGCAAAGTGTAGGGAAGACCTAGGAGTGACCGCCTTCATGCTAAAACCTCCATGGTAAGGGCATCCTTCTGACCTGAATCTGACTTGAATACACGCAAGTTTTGTGCGAAAACACACCTCGTTCGAAAACCATGCGAGCCAACGAAACATCACACATTGGGCCGAAGAAGTGTTGCTAATAAAAAAAGAGTTTCTGCCATGTCGGGTCCATTTTTCGCAAAAAGAATGACCAATGAAAGTTGGCTCTTTTGATGACATGAGTTGGCTGTAAAATAGCTGCTTGAGGAGCTCAGCCCACATTTTTATAGACTTCATGGAGGATACTGGAAAGAAATAGCGCGCCCCATATCCTCTCTTTTCTCCACATTTTTGTCAAACAGCTCCCTGTGATCAGCCATCAACAGTATATACCGCTCGACATCCACAATGTGTTTTTTGACTTCTTCAGATAAGGAGCATTATTACATTGTTATTTCCTTGACGCAGATGAAGAGAACCCAGCTGAAAAGCCATCAGAATATTCGTGGAAATTTCAATTTGGACCGGTGTGTGGAGGCCTTAATCCTGAGTGCACACCTATTTTTACTTTGTTGTCATCAGGGGTCCTTACTCTTGATAATAGACTGCTGAATTGAAGCTGTTTAATTAGCTTAAAAGGGTGGTCAGACTTCCTATTGAACCCATGAACAAAGAATGCCTCCTATGCTAATGAGCAACTACTTTTGACAATTATATAAAAGTAACTCTGGTCTTCAATGGGTTATTGCACTGGATTTCGGACCACCACTAATGTAACATTATTCCATCAGCACTGTGATCAAAAACCTTCCTGCTGGTCAAGGATCATATCGTGTCAGGATGATTCCATATCAGGATGCAGCTTTCTCCAACCCCTTCACTGGTGTGGTGGCTGCAGAGGTGAGCAGCCGGATGTATGTGGAGGTTCGCGTTGATGGAGTCGACGGCCGGCAGTTTGCCTCTGTGATTGACTCCTGTTGGGCGACACCCGTGAATGATCCATTTGACGCTCTCCGCTGGGACCTCATCGTAAACAAGCAAGTCAATGTTTTTGTTTCTATGGTTTTACTGTTCAATACAGGGACCCAAATCAGATGTAAGCGCACCACCTGGCCTGGGCATCCCTTTAGTCAACCCTTTAGTCCTGAACGTTTTTTCATTAGCCCTGAATAGTCGACAGTGTTGTTTTCTTTGACGATGATGGATATATTTTGTTGATGAACCTTGTTCTCGTGACGATAACAAGACCCTGACAAGATAAATATGTCTCTGTTATGATGAAAACTTGACGAGACACGCTCAAGTTTTCATTGATGAAAACGAGAGTGGATGAAAATGTTAATGAGAGGACGGTTACACAGTCAAAATGCATGACATTTCTGCTTTTTCTGATTTGTGGCTGTAGTCAGTCATTCAAAATATAAAGAATCCACCTCTGTGCATGAACTCATGAAATATATTTAAATACACCATTTTTAAAGTTTAAATACCTTATTAAAAGACCATTTTAATCAACTGAATATAAATCTTTTCTGACTAAAATCACATTTTTTGTTGATTAAAACTAGAGTAAAATGATTTTGATTTTCTGCGACAAAACATTAAAATCATTTTGGTCAAAAAGAATAAGACAAAATCTCAGATGGTAGAAAAAACGACAATGGCTAAGGATTGTCTGTTTTTATTGGCTGATCTGATCCGAAGTGTTTGCGCCGTGCTGTCTGTATTTAGCCAGAGACGCTTTGAAAGAGAAAGTTGATTTTTATTGTTGTTGTGCACTAATGGGATATAAGTAATATAAATAACCCACGAGGACACTGTGACTGCTTTCACATGACAGGGGTGGGACTCCAAAAAAAGATGTTTAAATTGAATAGTTTTACAAAACATCTGAGGAAATTAAAGGTTGTATGTTAAGGATGAATTTTGTCATTTTAATCTCAAACTTACAAACTTTCTTTCAGTTTTACTGTGCTTGCATAGTCTGAACGCTTCCAACCTTCAGTCTAACTTCATGATTGTTATTCTGTTCCAAATTGCTCAGGTGCCCCAATCCAAATGATGAGACAGTGGAGTTAGTGCAGAATGGTGTTTCCACATTTAGCCGTTTCTCATTTGAGATGTTTATCTTCACTGCAAATGCCACAAAGATTTACCTGCACTGCGGAATTCACCTCTGCCTTCTGACCAACAATAACTGCCCGGTGGTGAGTTATCGAATTGATTTCTAATTCTTAACAGAGATCAGTAAACAAAGTTTCTTTCATTAAGGCTTGTGCACCAAAGCTGCGTAGAACCCTATTGTATTTCTTCAGAGCGATATTGTTTTGCGGCTTTCTGTTTTTTGTGAGACGCTAAATGTGCTCAAAATGTTCCCGAATTTCATACAAACATCAGAACTGGTAAAAAATTACATCTTATTGTGGTTCTAAAAAGTTGTGTGTCAAAATGGCTCTATAACACATTTCAGCTTATGTTGACATAGCGACTTGTGTCTTTTAAATGTCAGCATACGTCGTAGAGGTTGTATCAGTTTACCTCAAAGCTCCATCAGTCTTATCTTAAGGTGTGTGGGATGTATTTATTATTTTTTGCCTGTTTTGAATTTTACATTTCTTGCTCGACCACAGAGAGGTGATGTTGCCGGAGGTGCTTGAGCCCTTTCCAGAGGCATTAGTTTAGTCAACTCAGATTTGTTTGTTAATTGTGTTTTGCAACCTTTAGTAGGTAAAACTGGAAACTAATAACCAAAAAAAAAGAAAACACCGGAAGCCGGAATGCATTTAAGCAATATTCTATTTTTATGAATTCATCTTGAACTAAAACTGTTAATTAACTGAAAGAAAAGTAGCTGCTTGGCTTGTAGTTCTAAACTATAAAACATTACATATTTTTGTATTAAACAATGGAACCATGTCTTGGATAAAACCTTTTATTTTCAAATTTTAGCAATGTGACTCTGAGGCCCACAGGAGAGAGGAGAGATCTACAGAAAATCACGACAATGCCCACATTTCCCTGGGTCCGTTTATGTGGCCTGAAAATGACAAAGGTATCAAATACATAATAATGAACAAGTAAATCACTATTTGTTTTTCAATAAACTGATTGACTTCTATTGTCTTTTCACAGAATCGCTCGAGCCCCGCGTGGTGCTTGTAGCAGGGGCCTCTTGTCTGCGTGTTTCTGTGTTTTCTGCACTTATGTCACTCATCTCTTTTCTGATATTTGCCTGGGATATCTCTACTTAATCCCTAAAGACATCAAAACATTTTTTTTTATCTTCTGAAATTTTACTGTAGTTTGGTGAATATTAACTGTTATAAACAGACAACAATTAATGGGGGACATTGATCAGGGAGAATTAAAACAATAAATTGGATTTTTCTTCAGTTTCTCTGATTTATGTCTATTTTTTTCTTTGGTTTGTGTCCTTGAAAGGCCAACAAAAATATTTTATAACAGAATATTATATAACAGAAATATTTAGGTTTTTTCAGTTTATAAAAAGGTTAAGAATTACTTTCAAATGAGCAAGTCTTCTTTTATCCAAAGGTTATCTGTGGGTCTTAGAATGTAAGACATTTTTTTTTTAAATTTAGAAGCAATCTCAAAAATAGAATTCATAACCAGTATTGTGCTAGTTACGGAAAAATAATAAATAGTTACTTGTTACCCAAGTCAAAAAGTAACTCCGTTACTTACACAAAAATTTACTCTTGAAAGTAACTTGAAAGTAATTACTTTTTAAAGAACATGTGGAGGCCCCTTTTAATGCCTTGCCTAATTTTACTGCTGATTGGAAAATAACTTGTTTATCGAGCAATGTTTTAATATTTATTTGGTGACTTATTTATTTTAACTAAACTATACATTGTGGTCCACACAGGCTGACAAAAAGATTTAATTCAGATCAGCGGAAACTGAAAACTCATTAAATAACAACCTTAACATCTATTCCGAATATTTTTGGAGCAACCCCAAAAAAACATTGCACGTTATATACAAAACAAGTTTATAAACCAAGTGTTCTGAAATATAACATATTTATTAACTGTTGTCAATTGACCAACTAACCAATTTTATTGTTAAATGAAGGAAACGAGTGGGTGACTCCACTGTAGAGAGCTTCTTGTTAAACATTCAAAAAATGATATGGGAGCCATTGATCTTTAATTAAAATATTAATTAATGAAAAAATAAAATGTTCACATTTTTAATGCAATTAGTTTTTTTTAGTAGGTTAAGCATTAGACTAGTGATGTAATATAGTGATTTATGTGGAGGCTATCAGCTTTAAAGAAAATAATAAAAATTATGCAGTAATAAAATAACATTTTATTAAAATGAGTTTTATTGTACAATCTGCAGGTGAACAGGAGATAATGTATGGTCATAATGGAGCATTTCAGAGTGAAGTTGTTAACCATTTTCTGGACAAAACATATTTTTGGTTTGGCACTTTGCAGACGGTCCTTAAGCAATCCTGACAAATGTGAGGTGATAGAGGTGTTTGGTATGTCATGTTTTACAACCCCCTGTTGATGGTTCCTTCTTCCTCCACCCTTCGGCATCTGACTGTGTGGAGCAGTCAGCTCTGCCAGGTTCTGTATGAGGTTTTGCCTAGGGCCTGACCTCGACTGAACTAGGGTCCAGATTCGAGAGCTCCCTACCTGGGTTCTCCCTTCTAGTGTAATGCAATACAACCCCATTTCGTTAACCCCCCGTCCTGTGGTGGATAACGATGGCTGTTCTGTCCCTGTCCATTTCTTTGGCAGGATGATATCAGACAATGCATTTTCTTCTTCTACTGTTCGTCAGATGGCATTCAACAACCCCACAATGCATTTTCATCTTTAAGTCAATTGACGCCCAGTATTTAATGTACACGGTAACGCAGCTGGTGTAACTGAGTTACTTATTGGGAAAGATTATGTGTTCGAGTATTAGTTACTAGCTTTTAGTAACTGTTACTGCCCAATATCCAGAGGTGATGAGGTTTTATTCCTAAATGTTTGGCATTTGAAGGATTTTATTTTGGTATATTTCTTTATGACACAACCATGACACTGTATATGAATATAAATGCTATATTGGAACATTATACTGTTTGTAAAGACGGAAATACTTGTTTAGACTTTCAAATCATCACTGTTTTCATCAAATTTGTACCCAAATGCTGATCTGATTCAATTCACATGGGTGGCAGTGCCGTGTGGGCAGAGAAACTCAGCAGCTTGAGAAATTATGTTCATATTTTGATTGGATTAGAGTTTAGACCTTCAAAGTAATTAAACAAAATTACTTGCAGTCATGAAACATTTTTCATTGTTTTTGTAAAAAATGTCTCAACTTTGGGGCAGCTACCTCGGAAATTTTTTTTTAAACACTCCTGCTGAAGAGTCAACATTATTGCAGTGTGTGTTTTCAGGCTGATGTCACTGATGGTCGTTTATATCCTTGGGGTGATGAACCTAACCACTGACGTGCTGTGAGGTCTGGTTGCAACATTCTTCCATGAGGTATAGGGTGAGGTCTGTGTGGCTGTAATTTCAAAATATCAGCTTCAGATGGATGGCAAATTGGTCAGCTTTTGGTTTGCTATCTTTGACTGATCATAGGACCTCTCCATGATCTTCAAGCCTTTGAAGTCAGTGGCCAATTAATTTTAAATAATGAGTTTTAATGGAAAACATTAAGGCTCTGCCCCATTCTGGGTGTAGATTGTAGATGAGCATAAAACAATTATAATCACTGTATATAATGTTACAATGCTGTTGAGTCATAAAACTCCAATATCATGGAGATGCAAAACTCAGTGCATTTTTGTGCATTGTGAAATAAAACTATGCAAGTTGTCTTAAAAAGAAAGATAAATGATACAGGGAAAAAGCCTTTATTGGCGATGACAGCTTCTAGACGGCTCTTTAATAAAGAGAACAGTCATCTGCTTTTCTCAGGAGTGAGAATAAAAATAAACGTTTAAAATGTACAAGTTACTCACAACCACATCACCTCTGACGGCAAAATGATTCTTTGTGTAAAAGGTTCCATAGAACTCAAGTCTTCTATGTAGGGTTGTATAAAGCAAATAAAAAGGTCACTGTGAGCTTTAAGGTAAAATGTGAGAGCAATCGTGATTCCTTCATAAATGTGACGCATGGTCTAATTACGTCATATGGCAACATGATGTCAAGTTCAAGGTATGTGCATATTATTCACTCTCTCTCTTTCTCATTATGTTCAGTTCCTTTCAAAGCTTGAATTAAAGTTAAAGTTTCCAAGTTAAAAGGCTAGTTTCTACCTTTCAATAACCTTTACAAATAGATAAATGACAGTTCTTAGCGGGAGAATTGGGTTATAGGTTTGCCAAACTATTCCTTATAGATATGTTGTGCTTTTCATGTTTCACTTTGATTGACTGATCTACCATCACATTGCTGAGCCGTACAGTTTAAGCCCTGTATGGTTTTCCTTCCATTGTTTTGCCTTTCTGCTATAGACTGTGACAAGGCTTGGCTAAGAGGGATCCCTTTTGGTTATTTGACCAGCTTTTGTTTTTTGACTAGCTAGGCCCCCTTCTACCCACTGGCATCTTTTCCATTCCACCTCTCCCGAGAAATAGTTGGCGAACATTAGGCTTTGATTGTTAACAAAGTGAACATAGAACCGTCTGTCTCATTCTGTCACTGAGAACCCTGAAATGGAATGGGTTGCAAGAAACACAATTTCCCTGACAAGAACAGGGTCAACAGACCCTGGACCTGAGGCAGGAGAACATGTAAGATTAGTTGCTATGGTTTGCATTAGACTGAACGAAAGGATCATGGCTTTATAGATAGTTTATAGAAGCCATTCTACAAAACAATGACAAGTCAGACTAAAAGGGAATATCTTGGTTACTTTTTCAAACCAACCATTCCCTTAAGAAAGGAACAAAGCTGTTGTGACTTTATATTATGTCTCCAGTAGCTTCTTCGAGAAACGAAGGCTTACTCAAGTACAATTTGTGAAGTGGGGAACTTAGAACTTGATTGAAATTTTTCTAATCTGATTTTCTTTGAATTCATTTGATAATTTCTCATTTCTGTATTTTTCTATTTTTATTGTTAGGAACTATGTTGATCAGTGTTTACCCTAACATTACGTAGCAGCCACCTCTCCGAAAGGAAGGGGACACCAACTCCACTCTGTCGTTATAAACAGTTCCTCTGCAGTTTGGGCCATTGAGGTGTAAGATGTTTGATGGAAGAGCAGCTTCAAAGAGCATTCCTTATACATAACCAAAAGCATAAGTTTGTTCTAAAATTTAATATTAATGCTTTTTCAAAAAAAATTATTATTCCAATAATTTATTCTAATGAGCATCTTTTGAACTACTTGTATTTATCTCAAACTAAGATTTATTAAGGTCCAAACACATCCATGCCTCAATAGACAAATATATTGTGAAGCAGCTAATATTGTAAATATGAAATATATTGTATAGCAGTATATTGATCGATGTACAGGGCAACCAGTCAGATGACAACTGAATTTTGACCTTTACGTCACCGCTCATGCGTAAACAATGACGCTAAGTGCTAAGCATGGGCTAAAAATCGGACATAATACGTTGAATAGCTTAAGTTTATGGTCACCAAAATGAGTGAAGGAGCTGGACCAAGTCAAATTTGGTCAAAAACATGTCAAACTCAAGGCCCGCGGGCCATCTGCCCTGCCATGTAATCTAATGTGGAACGCGAAAGCTTAAAAGTTTTGAGTGTCTAAAAAAAAACGAAAACGAAAAAAAAAATGCCTTTAGCCAAAACGGTGTTTCCGCATCCATACTCACGAGTGAAACTGCAGAGCTGCCAACTCTCACACATTGAACGTAACACTCTCGCATTTGAGTGATCTCTCACGCCGCACCTCTGATTTCTCACGCTAAAATAAATTTCAAGATGTGAAATGGGCGGAGCTATTAGTTTATCTGTGATCTGTTTCTTGAGCTTTCTTGACTTAGTCAATTTAAAAAGTAGCTCGCAAGCTGAAAAAAGTGTTAGCACCCTCTGCTTTAGTGGTACCAGTCTGAAAAGATATAGCAACTTAAGTCAGATCAGTTTGGATATGTTGGCAAACTTTGGTAGCAGTACCTTGAATGGTCTTTGAGGAGAAACAATTTAGATTTTGGCTCAGAAGAAGAAAAATCTTGGATTGTGCTTTTCGTGATTTGGAATTTTTTTCTGTATCCTGAAGCAAAATATTTTTCGAGAGACTCTTTGTATCTTGGATTTTTTGTATCTTGTTTTATTCGTATCTTGAGTCACCTCTATAGTTAAATTTTTTTTTTGAGTTATACCAAACTTTGATTTAAGTGAAAAATAAGCATTTACCGTAGTTAAATTTTGTGTTGCACACATTTTGGGGGGCACCATTGAACAATTCCACTTAGGGCACCCATTTGGCCAGCAGCGGCTCTGATTTTAATAACACTAATGTAACTAAAATATTAGAGAACTATTTAATGGAAACCTGTATGCAGTACTGCATTGAAATGAATAGAATGTGTAATTCATAAAAAAACTATGGTAATCAAGAAAAATATTAACCATTTTAATTATTTAGAGAGAGTGAGGAAGAAAGAGAATTGAAATGACAGAATTGTATTGAAATTGTTAAGTCATTGTTAAAAATGGAAGAAAATAAAAACACTAAACACAAACTGACTACTGTACAAACACGTCATAAAACTACTTTGAGTCGGAAAATAGTCTTCAGCATTCATTACATCATTAGAAAGAAAACACAACAGTAGGCTGTCCAAGACATACTGACAAACAGGTTTACTAATAGCTCAAAGAAGTTCTTGCGCGTGCCCTGATCCACCTCAACTTTCTCAAATATAAGATCTGAGGCACGTAGGTCATTGCTTTAAGTTTGACCCTGACAAGAGTTAAAAGGAGTTGACTGAATTTAAGTTCAGGTAAGCCTCAGCTCATATACAGAGTTTACTCATTTGATTTCTATAATAAATTGTCTAACATTCTTTTTCATTTGTGTTATTTATGTAGTTATCATTGCATCTCTTAAATTATTCCCCTTTTATAAATATGTAAAGGATTAGTCACTTAAATATCAAAATGTTGACAAGAATAATTGGAAAGTGAGTAAATATTTTTTAATACTGAAAATGGGTTAGCTGCTTTTTGGATACTTGATAAATAGCCTACATAAATGACAGATATATGACATTTTTTTTTACCATGTTAATTATAATGTTTTGACAGTTTTGTGAGAGTTTGTTTATCTTACCACTTCTCGATGTGGATTCCAATCCCGTTGTTCGTGTCAGTACTGCTGCTGATGAATGGTAAGATTTGCAGGTGAAACATGGCAAACTGTTGCCAACAGTTTTTTTTAATAGTACAAGTCTAGCTGAGATTTAACTCATTTAAAACATGCACTATATCTTTAACAGCTGAAAGAATTAATGGACAAACAGCAGGTATCAGTTACTATCAGTCATACATTCCACTTTATTCTTGTAAAAATGGTATTTACATGATACAAACACGTTTAATTTGAAGTGACCTGGTTGTAAAATATATGTAACATTTTTGTGATTTTATTCTTCATCATAACAGATAACTTCACAGAGACAATGGTGTCTGTCCTAACAGAGGAAATCCCAACAATCACCTCAAGTGGTACAGTATTTGCACACACAGTTGTGATCATACGTGTTTAGATTTGCGATAGCCCCACTCATAGTTAGAGGTTGAATGAAGCCATCTATTGTCAAACAACTTTACTCTTTTTAAATCGTATTGACAACAGAAACTTTCGAAATGACAGTGATCATAAGCTCTTGATATTTTGTATTCCCCCTTTTTACATCAATGACAGCCTGAAGTCTCTTGAGGTAGTTGTTGATGAGCTTCTTTACCTTTTCTGTCGGTAAAGCAGCCAATTCTTGGCAAAAAGGCCTTTTGTAAATTCTTGGGCTGTTTTGCATGATCTGTGTGTTTGAGTTCTCCTCAGAGTTCTTCAATGAAATTGAGGTCAGGAAACTGAGATGGCCACTTCAGAACCTTCACTTTTCTCTGGTGTAACCCAATGAAACATGGACAGGTTTTCTTCCAGTATCCTGCATTCAACATGCAGCATTCATCTTTCCCTTCAATTTTGACAGTTTCCTGTGCCTTTGGAGCTGACATATACCCACATCAGAGACCCGCCTCCATGTTTCAAAGTCTGGATAGTGTTCCATTCATCATAGGCCTTGTGACTCCTTTACAAATGAAGTATTTATGGTTGTGGCCAAAAGGTCTCATAGCTCCAAAAATCTTTGTTTGAGAAATCTTTGTGGCATTTGCGTAGTAACTCAAACCATTTTTCCTCAAGTGTCTCCTTATTGTGCTTCTTGAAACAGCCATGTCTCAACTTGTCCATCAGAGTTTGAACACTGATTGGCATTCCTAGTTCCATGGATACTCCTTTCACAGGCAACTTTGTGTCCATTTTTGTGCATGTCATCAGACCTAAATCACCAGAGTGTGTGAACTTTTGAATCATTTGGAAAAAGTTTCTTTTGTCAAATAAAGAGTAAACACAGCTGTCTGACACTAATTGGCTTAACACAATTACTAATGATGAGTGGGAAATTATTTTACGTTATCATTCATATTTTCTGAAAGATTGCCAAGAAATCAGACAATTTGCATGGTTATGTAAACTTATGAACTGTACAAAAGAGATTTGAGTTTGTATTTAGTGATGCATTATTGTTATTACTCTATTAAAGGTTAATTTACATGCTTAACTATGTGTTATCTCCACGTCAGAAATGGAACATTCTAATAGGACATTGGGATCACTAATAAAGCATGAAGAGCTAACGGCAGAATCCAGCGGTAAAGTGTCATTTTTTGTCTGTTCACTTTGAGAATTGAGTCATTTATTTCACACTTTGGGTTAATATTTACATTATTGCTGTATCAGACGTCACACACCTGAAGCAAACAATGCTGAACATAACAAGAACAGAGAAAAGAACACATATGGAATACAGTGGTAAGGTATTTTCAGTTATTCTTTATATTTCTGTTTAATGCTTTGTATTGTTTTCATTCTCTTTTATTCAAATGCAGAGGCCATAAATATAAATCAGACATCACTAAACCCAACCACTGAGAGAATCCCAAGTGGAAACTATTCTGGTAAGAGTTTTACAATTAATTCCAGTATGAATAACCAAATGAAGGAACGATTGTGCTTGTTTGATAAGGTTTTATTTTTAAAAGTGCACTTGAACTTTAGTGGAATTATCGGTTATTTTATGCTTTATTCTGGTGGAATTATAAAATTATCTGCATGAACGTGCACTATGTACATGGTTGCCAGGGTAGCGGTTTTCCCGCACAATTGGGCTATTTTAGAAAAGGAGTTGCGGGAAAAAATACGGAGTTGCGGGTTGCGGTTTTTTGGGCTACATTTATAATGTACCGCGGCCGCAAAAAAATAAATAATAATAATAAATAATAATTGTGGACAAAGATAAAAGGGAACCTTTTATTAGTGGGTGTTGATCCCCGGGAATGAATACTTGGCAACAAACGCTGCTTCTTGCGAGACGCAAATAGGCGCGCGCGCCACATGTGCTTTTGACATAACCAATCAAGCATCATCATCATCACGTCACTCCTTGAGAGCGTTGTAGTCAGAAGCGTCGGTTCGGTTGTCTGTGGATGAACAAGTACAAGTAGGCACTTCTGACTAGGGTCAAAAAAAATTCAGAGAGCACATGTTCTTATTTGACCTTTATTGTATGAGATTGTGTATTAAAAAAGCACAATGTGTGATATTAAGAATTTGGGTTAGACAAAAGGCCAATACTTTAAACTTAAACTTATATAAATTTTTTAAGGCCCTTTGTGGGAATCCAGCCGTTGTCTAATCTGATTGGACACTGAAAAATTGGGCTAGTTTTCATTCCATTTGGGCGGATTTTGAGTTGTCATTGGGCTGGAAATATTTCTGGGACCTGGCAACCCTGACTATGTATTTATATATAAATGATGATGTCGCAGGAAACAACCCCTGTTCTAAGCTGCAGTGCACCGAGGAAGAACGGTGTGAAGAGAAGCATGGTGTTTATGGCTGTTCCTGCAACGACTCCCTTCACAGACCTCACCCTGGCTTCTTTGGTTGGTTTCATTACTTAGTAAGATTTTAAATCTGGAGCATGCCTTTATTACCACCTGTCTATGTTTCCTTTCAGACTTCATTGAAACCTGTGAAAATAGCTATGGCTTCATATCCTTGTCTCGCTGTCAGCTCTTTGAAGCAGGCTTCCCATCAGACATATTACACCTGAATGACCCAAACTGCAGAGGAACTGTCCATAGCGGCAGAGTGGAGTTCTATTTTGATGACGGCGACCACATCTGTGGGACAACTCTTCTGGTATGGTTCATCTAATGTTGTGAAATGTACGGTATGCTCACATGGTCAGTATGTTTCTCAAATAAATCTAGTTGCCGGTTCCTGTGCTGTGGTTTACTGCACATATATTATGCAGATAGACAAGGAGACTTGAACTTGGCATAATTTCCTAGACCTCTTTCTCAAGTTCTCTTCCTGGCTGACTACTGTTAATAATGGCTCAAAATAAATGTAAAAAAAAAATATCTGCAAAATATTTAGACAGTATATTACAAAAAAATGTGTAAACAAAGCATGATGTTGCAAACTTTTGCCTTCAAATCAGCAAACGTTATTAAAGATACGGATTGTTTTACTCACTTTTATTCTATTATCCCATCTCTGACTGTCCGATCAGTTTTTGCCCCTTCTCCATACTAATTGTGCGCATTAGAGAAAGACAGCAAGCCTTCTATATTTGTACCTGCCAATTATGCTTATTCTCCTGATACAGCTGTTTACGATGCTTAAACCTTGGTGAGAAACATCCAAACTCTGCTACCAAGGTGAGGTTGAGCACAGCAACAAGACGCTAGGTAGTTATACTGAATCAGCAATTATTTTAAAGCAGACTGGGGTTTCAAGATGTCCTAAAGAATCTCAAAGAGACAAGCAACTTTGATTATCTTATAAGAAGCAAATATATGGCAGCAGATGAAATGAATGTCAAGCTTATTGCTTCTTGAAACCAATGAGACACGGGTACACTCATCTGCTGTATAGAAGAGTCTGGACAGAAGTGGTCTTCGTTGAAGATTGCAGCCAAAAATTCATATATTCAAGGCTCAAGTATGCAAAAAAAAAAAAAAACATAGGACCTGGGGTGCAGAAAAATTGCAGCAGGTATTTTGGACTTAAAAACATAACAGTATTTGACTGTAGCAGAAAGCAATAATGGTCAGAGGGCAATAATGATTATCTGCAGACAAAAGTGAAGCATGGTGGAGGCTGCATTTCTGCACAGATCTGGTCAGGATCAGTGGTGTTCTCACTGCTGAAAAATTGGAGCTCTTTTGAGACCAAACTCAATTTGGCGTTGTATTGAGGATGCTCCTTCACCACGATTGACAGTGATTGAGAATCACTTGATTAAATACAGTGCCTTCCATATTCATTGGCATCCCTGGTTAAAATTAATCTCTAAACTGAAAAAAAAAATCAGTTTCGTTGGACCATTGGACCACAATGCAGGAAAAAAAGGGAATTCCAACTTTTAATTCAATTTTATTTATTCAGTGCGGCCAACAAAACAGCACTTAATATTGTCCTGAGGTAACAAAACACAAAAAGAGGGATTTTGGACTGTTTCTCTTTGCAGAACGTCCCTAAATCGGGAAAAACTCTTCTTCTATGGACTCTCCTCTTCAGCTCACTCCACAGGTTTTCAATGGGGTTGAGGTCTGGGGGCTGCGGTGACCATGGGAGGAGCTTGGTTCTGTGTGTGGTGAACCATTTCTGTGTAGATTTGGCCACGTTTTGGGTCATTATCTTGGCGAAAGACCCAGTGACGACTCATCTTAAGCTTTCGGGCAGAGGCCATTAGATATAAACTTACTTTATTTTATTTTGTTTGCATGCAAAACTCCTGGCGGAATATTGCTGCCAACTCTAGACATTTAGTTTAATATTTAACCTTCACTTTTGTTCATTCCAGAAGATGCTTTTGAAAGTGACTGAAAGGAGAGACATTCCTTTCTTAAAATGTAGCAGCAGACTCTTGCCTTTGTTAAGATGAAATTAAGAGAAATTACATTATAGACCATCTGTGAACTCAACTTTCAGTCTCCTGTCACATTATCACTTTACATTAACACTTAAATGTTCTCTTTCAGGCAAACGAGACCCACTTCATCTATGAGAACAATATTCTAGGTGCATCAGGATCTGGACAGATCATCAGCAGGGGAAAAAATCTAAAGATTCGTTTCAGCTGTGCCTACCCACGAACACAAGCCTCCTCCATGGACTTCAGCTCTTTGGAAAGGTGGGTCATCTTTACATTATTAACATTTTAAAGTAAAGACCAATGGAAATGGTAAAAACATGAATTTGTTATTTCAACAGCACTGCTGTCCCAGTTTTCCCTGCTGCTCGTGGCTCGTACAGTGTGGTGATGATTCCATATAAAGACCCGTCGTTTTTGGAGCCGTTCAATTCAACTGTGAATCCGCTGCTGAATGACCAGCTTTTCATCGAAGTTCGTGTTAGTGGCGTCGACAGTCACCAGTTTTCTTCTGTGATTGACTCTTGTTGGGCAACACCAGTGAATGATCCAAATTATTCTTTCCGCTGGAACCTCATTGTTGGAATGTAAGCCTCAGGATCATGTTTTTCTTTGCAAACTCTATTTTTTGACATATTTTGCTGGCAGGTAGTAATCTAAAAGTAAAGTGTATTGGACCATTAGCTGTAGCAAGAATCTAAAAGCTATACGGAATACAAGGCTTTAATTAAGTAAATTAATATTTCATAAAGTTGATGCAAAAAAAATTGTACACCCACATCGGTGCAAACAATATTTATAACCACAACAAGCTGTTAATCTTCATTCAAGTTCAGAATTAAGACTTTTACACATCTATGCACCTGCTTTATCCAGGGGCTGCATGCAGTGGATCTTTAATTTTAATTAAACAAGCTCTAATGTGACCTTACACACCTGCCAGAAAAAAACCCAGTCCGTCAATGTGTCTGTTTTTTTTTTTTTTTCAAGTTTTGCGTCAAACTGTCAGGAATGGCAGTGGGCACAAAATGTTCAGAATCTTTTCCCTGACTGTCGTTTTTTTGTCCTGTGTTTAAATTTACATGTTGCTGTAATTTAACATGCCCGAAATATTATGTTAAAAGAATGTCTCATACTGGTTTTTGTTTGATCATTTTTATCATTCACAGGTGTCCGAGCACAAATGACACCACAATCATCCTCAATGGAGCTTCCACATCCAGCCGTTTCTCCTTCAACATGTTTGTCTTGATTTCCAACTCTACAAATATCTACCTGCACTGCATGATTCACCTGTGTCTTCCGGCTGAGAATAACTGCTCAGGGGTGAGTTAGCAAATAAACCCTATTTATTTTACTAGAAATAAATCAATTCAACCTGCAGAATATTTATAAGCAGTACGATTTCACAATACATTTGAAAGATACATTCAGTGGTATGCAAAAGTTTGGGCACCCCTGTAAATTTTACTTTAGAATTCATTGGTTAAGATATTTCAGTTTCAAATATTGTATAAAATACAAATAGTGAAGCGATTGTTCTTCATCCAGGTCTGGGATTTTTCCTTGGTCAGAGCTAGAACAGAGCTTCTGGTCTTCCAATTCCTCATAGTTGAGAGCTTAAATCTTTTATACAGCTTTCTGTGTCCTTCCCCTAAACCACAATGTTCAACTGCATCTGTGTTTTTAGATTATCTGACAGTTTGAGTCTCCCATGTTTCAGAAAAGAGGAGAAACACTTACAATTGGTCTCCTCTAAATACATGATTGGACTCACCTGTATATGGAGGTCAAGGGCCACTTTGATTACCAGACCAATTTTGAGTTCTGATAATTGGTGCTAAAAGTATTGAAATCGATAAAATGCAAATTTATGTTCAATAAAATTACTAAATTTATACACATGCCTAATTTTGTTTTTATAATTCTCACACATTTTCCATAAATCATATTAACTTTATTTCACTTCTCAAATATCACAGTTTTTGTCTTTATATGATATATTTAACGGAAATTTCTTAACCAGAGGAACAGTAATTTCTACAGGGGTGCCCAAATTTTTGCACAACAGTGTATGTATCCATGTCCTTCTAAAATATTGTCAGAAATAGCAGCCAAGTGACTGTATTTTGTAATGTATCTAATATTTCAATTTTTAATGTTTCTTTGTTGTATATCTATATTTAAGTCTGTAACATACTGTAGTTAAAATCATAGTTCATCTTTATAATGTTTAATTAATTAAACGTTCCAGTGGGCGTGGACAGGACGTGACCGCCTATCAATTATTATATTTCAACGTGCCTTTATAAGCTAAACAACATTTCTGCCATTATTGCTGACGTTTGATTGCTGTCTCCAAAATCCCCTAAATCGAGTGATGTGCACATGACTGAACTTTTTTTAAGGAATCGAATCCGCATTCAAGGTTTCCGGGATATCAAAGCCAGCCTCAGCAGAGAGCTCAGTGAGCTCGGGTGGCAGTCAGGTCCTAATGCCGTTTCTCCTTTTCCTTTCCCCCATCCACACCTTGACTGGCCACACCTTGAACATTGGCCCCCAAGGCAGACCTAGACCCAGTCCCTCACTCAGACCCCTCCTGAACTCTTCTTTAGATAGCATTCTCCAAGCCTTTCACCCCAAACCCTCCAGTTACACATTGCCACCTAGAGAACGTTTGAGTTATTCCATCTGTCCTCCCTAACATTTCCTGACTTCTCCCTTCTCGCCACTACCTCATTTATTTCATTCTTACACCATCATAAAAATCTGCAAGCCAGCTTTATTCAGAGCTACCATAATAGCTATAGCTCTACAGCCTCTACAGCAGGGGTGCTCACACTTTTTCAGCTTGCGAGCTACTTTTAAAATGACCAAGTCAAAGTGATCTACCCGCTACAAAAATGTAAAACATCAATCAACAAACAATTATTTTCAACTTTATTGAGAATTGACAAAACACACATAATAATGAACTATTTACATTTTTTGTAATAACCTGAGTTTAATTTGATGACTTGCACTGAATTGAATCATTAGAACAGTTGTGTGTGACCTGAATTTAATGGTAATAGAGTGATTTTTATGGGAGCAATTGAGCTTTGATCCAAATAATCAATAATAAAAATGATGCTCTAATAAATGTTTCTATATTTATTGAAACTAAGTCGTGCGGTACAATATACAGGTGAGGAGTGGTGTGTTGCTTGATTTTGGATGTAATAGATCAATTTAGAATGAAGTTATGAAGCATATTCTGGGTAAAACATATTTTGGATCTGATAATTTGCAGACGGTCCCTAAGTGATTCCATGTCAGCGGGTTGCTCATAGACGGTAATGTGTTTCTGCGAATGCAGAGGGAAACTTGTTTTGATAAAAAACGTTTTGTAGTTTGTCCGCTATGTAACACAGATTAAAAATAGGTATTATTTGTTTACTAAGAACATTCTGGTCTCGAGCTATTGAGCAGAGAAAACCGAATCCGTGAATCTGCAGCTAACTTTACTGAACTGTGATGGGATGGATGATCGGCTGATATTGTTTCAATTTCACGCCGCGATCGACCAGTAGCACCTCCGCGATCGACGTAATGAGCACCCCTGCTCTACACCCTCTCGTTCGTGATGAACATGGCAATCCAGCCAACAGGTTCTGGTTTATCAGTTAGCTCAAGACCATACTCAGAGCCATCGGGATCTCACGCACGTATTCCCTCTCCGCTTCACAATAATACTCCACCATCATGACACTCTCATGGTGCCCCTCTCTTCCAGACTAGATACCCGGAAACTGCTTTTACTAAAGATCCCACTCAGTACCAGGCAAACCCTCGTGGAACACTAGCCTCCCCAGAACAGATATAGGACTCCACAGGCCATGCACCAGGCCATCCACACAGTACCCCACATCACCAGAAGGGAAACTGCTAACTCACTTTGTGATCTGGTATTGTTGTCCCCAATCATAGGTAGGCCTGGGCTTGTCCTAGAATTTATTTTTGGCCTCCCTAATCCAGACCCAACACCAGAACTGTCCTCCAGAACTCAGCAAATCAGCAGTTTGTATCTACCACTTATGCTAATGAACTAGGGCAGGTCTCAATTTCAACTCAAAACAACCAGATTTGGTTCTATATAGAACCATTTTTATAAAGTACAGTGTACAATTTCAATCAATCTTTCACAAACATAGAATTAAACGTTTAATTCTTCATTCTTCCTGAAGTAGTTAACACTTTGTTTTGCTGTCCCCATGATCACCAAAATTAACTACGCCTTTAACTTTTAGCAATGTGACTCTCAACGCAGCCAGGGAAATACCAGATCTGCGAAACCCTTTGACAACACCACCATATCATTGGGTCCTCTGATATTCTACCAAATTAATCAAGGTGAATTCTGATATTTAATCATTTGGTGTGTTCCGCAATAAAGATAATAAGCACTCATGCCTTCTCTTTTGGCACAGGGTTAGGTGTAGCTGTGGGTGAGCAGATACCGACCCAAGTTCAGGCTGCATCCATGGCTTCAACCCTTGCCGCTTCCCTGATGATTTCCCTGCTTTCGCTCATATATCTCTTGATGGTGATTTAAAATGTACACAACCTTTTTATTTTTGTAAAAAATGTTTTCTAAAGAAAGGACCTGGATAAATACAGGATAAATACTTTCTCTTCCATCTTGTTTGTGTATTTCTGTTATTTACATTGTCTGAACACTATTAATACATTGTTTGACAGTTTAACCTCAATTCAAAGCTTTAATTGCTTAGATCAAAGTTGTCAAACTATATTCCTTGATGGCTGGAAAGTGCATAGTTTAGTTTCAACCACACATTACCAAGTGTCAAACATTTATGAAACCCAATTTATTGTGTGACCACTATAGACTGGTACAAAAACCAAGCAAAACCCTTAAGGTTTCTACACACCGATCCGAAATACACCTCAATCAAAACCATGGGTGTCAATATGCGAGGATGATGTAAAAGAGCCACTCGGTGGTGGTCATCCCAAATTTTCACAGTCACATTGTACAGTAAGGAAATGGTGCATCACAAATCCATATTTTTGTCAAACAGCTCCCTGTGATCAGCCGCCAACAGAAGAAACTACTTGACATCTATGATTTTTTTCTATGCGTTTTTTTTTTTTTTTTTGCTTTCTTCTCTGTCCTCGTCTTCTTCTTTCTTGTTTCCCAGTGTGGCGCATCTGATGTACCGCAAATACCATCTTCAGGCAGGGAGTAATTTCAAACCTGAATTCAGACTGGTGTGTAGAGCCATTTAGTTCCAATGTGTAAACTTATCCACATATTTTCTAAAAAGTTCTGATTAATTATCTACATCAACTAATCGCTGAGTGATTTGTTGTTTATTGTGTTTATAGCAGAGAAACCCAGCTATGTATGATGCTATACTGGATATGCTCAACTCCCAAGCCAACCAATCAGAGAGTGGTCTGCATCTATGCATAGATTGTGCCACATTGATTACACGCAGATGCATAATTAATGCTTTGGTTTTAGTTTTAGCCACACCATGTGCTGCTGTAAATGACTCACTGCAATTAAAAAAGCTTTTCACACTGGGGTCTGCTATCCACTTCTGAGGAAACCTGGCCTCAGGAACAGTCTTTTTTTTTGTTCCTGGGACATGTTCCTGAGAACACTTCAGGACTTTAGTTCCAAAAAATGAAAATGTACCAAATCGGAAGTGTATTGTATTTGAAAAGGCCATAATAATAATAAAAAAAAAAAACACAGAATTTGCTGCAGTCCTGGTTTGTCCGTAGTTTTCTAAACCGTGTTTTGAATACTTTTTATTTTTATTCATTCCACAAAGACGAAACCGAATCAGGCCGTTTCCAGCTGATCACAGTCAATAAAGTCCAGAGGAGACGGGAGGCAAAAGGAGAGACTGTGGGAAGTGGACTCACTTGAGCGGCGGCTGATAACTCCGCGCTTCAGAGCAGTGGCTCCAAAATATGCATGTGTTCTGACACTGTTTAACCGATGTATTCAATATCGATAATATGTTTGTTATTGTATTACGAGCCATTTCATTAAAACAACAAACATTTATATTGATGCATTGGATCCCTGGATTTATAGCGTTTCGGAAAAAAAAGAGCCATATAGTTACATTCACATTTTGTAGAAAACAAATTACTTATTTTAAAATGAATCTTTAAATGTTCAAATCTGGATTTGAAAATTTTATGTTTCAAATATTTTTATGTTTCTATTTGAGGTGCTTTATGAAAGTTTTGAACAGAAAGTTTAGATTTTCCTCAAACAACGTTCGTGGTAAAAAACACATTTTTATTCAAATTTGTCAAAATGGAGTTATGGCGTTTTAGAAGAAAACTTTTCACTAGTAGAAAAATTTGAAAACAGTTCACACAGCCCTGAGAAGGCATTGACAACAAGGACATCGTATGCCTGAATGAAATTGGCTAATGAAAATATTTGAACATAGACCAACAAAAAGCACAAAAACACATTCAAATATTTCAAGCGTTCATTTTAAATATTTAGTGCAGAGAACAATTAATTGCATATAGATTTGTTTTAAGCTGTGCTTGGTTAACGTGCTATTTAAGTAAAAATGCGACTGTATCCAGATCAGGAATTACAGTGTGAAAACACATCTGCGGGGGCTTGAGGAGGGGGAGAAAACTGTCCACATGCAGAAAAGGGATTACAGTCCTCAGTGTGAAATGGACCTTACTCTGTTCACTACGCCTCGCGCCTCTCTTCACTGTGCCCATTACAATGATTGAATAACTTTATTTACCTTATCTTAAGGCTGGGAATATTCTGTGCAAGGCACTCTGGGAATTGAGTTTGACAACCCTGCTTTAGCTCCTTGTTCCTGTGAAGTTTTACTTTATGGCAATTCTTCTTTCAGAAATTTTTGTTTTTAAAGAATAACATGGTATTGTTGCAGCTGTATTTTCTTAAATTTAAAGGAATGAAAAGAAAGAAAAATTGGTTCTTTGGGTTATTATCTTTGTTATATTTTCATGATTTTGTGGTGGACAAAGGCTTCAATAATCAGTGCTTTTGTGGGGTCTAATATTTAAGGTTAAATACTGAATAAATTTTAAACTGCATGTGGTATTTTTTTGTCCAGGCAGCTTCAGAGAAAGTTCCTAAAACTGCTTTTAATGATTTTTTTATGTACACAGCCCATGCCAGTCAAAAAGAAACCATTATTTTTGCAATGTTGTTTTTCTGCATGTTTGCATAACGGGGGTTAGATTACACCTTGAACCTAGACTGGTTCTAAAGTGCTGTAGTTTATCTTATTACTGAAAAAAAACAACCCTAATCATTATTAAGATGAGATTGTATTGCATTCAAATATCAAGTTGTCTGGGTAAACCTATACTGTATTTTTCATAAATATTTTTATTCTGATTAAGTAGTCTTTGAGGATGACAAGGAAACCATATTACCTCAATAATGGTTTATTGAATTGGAAAAACTAAAAGGAATTGTTTTCACACTTCTGTCAGCCAGTTTCTATCATTTCAAGCTTTATCACATTAAGGTGATGGTTTGCATGTGTGTGATGACCAAACCATTACAACACTTGCTAAAAAGAATTACATAGCACAAACACACCTTGTAATAGCCAACCCAGCAAATCGTCATTTGTAGAAAATAAATTTGCTGCAAACATAGGAATGGGAGTTTCTGACGCATGCCCTAGGAACATTTCCAATGGGTTGCACCACATTTCGTTGTTTTGTATTTATTTGCATAGTATTTCAGGGTTTTTTTATAACTTTTTTGTGTCTTTGCATGATTTTCTTAAGTTTGAATTCCAAGATTATATAGTGTCTGTGAAGTTACCCATATGTTTCTGATATAGTGCTAAAAGTCAAAAATTCACATCTCCATTGAATTCACATTGAGTCACTACCGGTATGGGTAATTGTAATTGAAAAAACAAAGTAAATAATTAGAAAAAAAAAAAAAACTATAAGCAGTGATACGAGGCCAATCCTCAAGAAGCTAAAACAGGCAGACAGGTAAATGAACACATTTTCATCGATTATTAGGGATCTAACGTACATATTTGAGAGCTTTAGCTTTTGTCAGCTTTAATGTATAGTCAACTTTAAGCACTGATGTCTCACACAGATGTTTGGGACCAGTATGGTTGCAGAGATTCGTCTCTATTTGTTGTGTACATTCAGGAGACGTTGGCAAACATGCAAGCCAAGTTTTGTAAAGATATGTTGATGCATTTGAAAATAAAGACAGTTTTTGACTATTTCAAAATGGACACACTAAAAATGAACATGGTATGATGGTCAGAATCATTTGCCTTTAGCTAAGGATTAAGCAGAATCAAGAATGTTGTCTCCAAACCATACAGTTCAAAATTGATTAATATTAACACAAGAACAACTTTGAACTAGTTTGAGTTAGAGGGTCCAGATTTGGTCAAATTACTCATTATGGCCAACTGTACCAGTGTACCAAATATCAGCTGCCATTATCTTCACTTGCGGAATTGGAAGAAGAATAATAATAATAGTTAGAAGAAACAGAATGAGCACGAACTCATGTGGTTAACACTAAAGAAACACTAACTGTAAGAAGATAAGTTACAAAAATGATCTGGGTTCACTCATTGTGTTTTTTGTTGCCTGAGGGACATTTTTTGCTTTAGTAATTAAAGCACTAAGAATGCCCAACCCAGCCTAAATGGAAACACACGTCTACAAATCCTCAAGTATTTTGCCCCCGGAAAGATTTTCTGCAATTTATTCATGAAACGCTCACAATTGTGTTCTCTTTGTAGTGTCAGCCACAACCAGTCAGAATCTGTACCCATGACCAAAGCAAAGCAAGCATGACGCAGAGCATTTCTCATTGGGATCTGATCCTTCTGACAGTTTATTAGCACACATTGCACACAAATGTGATCTTATAGAAAACAAATTTAGGATTATTTTGCTGAGTTGATCCGAGAAAAACACGTGAAATTGAATGGTGTCTGCACTTATACAGGACTCTCATGGCTTTGAGATGAATCTTCACACTGGTGTGATGGAAAGAGCCAATATTTATTTTTCTTTATCTAAATAACAGTGCTTTGTCATCTCTTGTATGACATAATGAGACCTGAACATCATTTACAATATTGAAATTAATGGGCAGCTCAGTGACTGTGGTTGTCTCTATTGATCCTCAGCAATAGAATTCTCGTCTGACTGGAGTGTCCACGTTATTTGGTGTCATTGTGGATTTACACCAGGTTCCCAATCTTCTTAAGATATTCAAAAGTATTTGAACTATATACACTCTAATGCCATCAAAGTGTTCCTGATCTTCAGTTCTTAACTACTCCAAATGTAGAGCTGTGCTTTCCAAAAGTACTTGTATAAAGTACAACTTTAAAACATGTCTAATCACAAAACATACTTTCAGTTTTTTAGCAAAGCTTGTTTATGGTTCAAACTCGATTTGCTAATGTAAATGAAATGAAATTGTCAATACAGTATTGGTAATACAGTATGTTAAAATGTATATCTCCTGGATTCATAGTATATTGTAGGTACTTTATAACAGTTGTTGAGTACATTTAGGATCTATATTAGTACCTTGTACATCCACTTAGTCTGACCATTGGTCTGAAGAAGGTAACCAGAAGAGTGTTTACGACCAACATCTATCCTCTGTTCTGAGAGACTGTAGAAGACAAAGTTTTCAGCTCTCTCAAAGTTTGCAGGTAGCTTGGGCAGTGTAAATAATTTGCAAGCCTTAGAGAACTGATCCACTGCTAATAGCCCTCAGTCTCCTGGGATTCGGGTAGATCCCTTTCAAAACTCCCAGGTGTAACCAAGGATGGTCTGGGATTGATAAACTTTACATTGAATATATTAGTCGGGGTCTCAGTCAGCTTGAGCAGATCTGGGTGTTACTATTGACATCATCATCCACATTAGGCCACCAGCATTGGTTCCTGGGCAACAAGAACTGAAAGCAAGGTGCTCAGAAGGGTTTTACAGATGGAACTTGGGATGTAGGTTTCCCTTCTGGACACCCAAGCAAGGATAGGGATGTCATCGGTGATTTCCCATTGGATGGGAAATAGGATCTTTGATTCTGGTTTTATATTCTCATGTCTATAAGGTTTATCAGCACTGTGGTGTTAAGAGATGAGAGTGTCCTTGATATTCTTGTGTCCAGTGTTTCATGTGATGTTGAAACAAGTGAAGACGACTACCCATCTGTCGAGGATTAAGCCTGTTGGCTTCAATGAAGTTTGTTTAATCGTCACTATTGTAAATTTATGGGACGCTCCCCTGCTCCTACTCTTTTGAGGGCTCCTTTGATAGAGTTCACATTCAACGATGTCATAGTTGGTTCCCACTGTATTAATCTTCCTGGAAGTCTTTTTCTCTCTCAGCAGTCGGCGGTGAGAGACGCTCTGTTCTCTTACTCCCCTATCTCTTATCATCCCAGCTGGGCTCCTTGTCCTTTGTCTGTCTGCAGACTCTCACTATCCTGCTCTCCAAATAAAAGAAACTATGGATCTGATCAACTGGTCTCTGAATGCAATTGACACCATTTTCTCGACGAGGAGCGTGGGTTCGGGGGAACCCACCTGTCCTGCTGGAACTTATGCTACTGGCTACACGATGAACTCCTTGGCGAAGTACAGATAAATGTTGTTTTTTTTTCTGGATCTTCCCTTTGCCCAGTGGCTTTATCTGGATGGTTTATACATATTTATGTTTAAACTCTTCTGTGGTTAGTTGACACAGTTTTACATTCATTTTGGAAATTAAGTTACAGAAAAGTGCCTAAATGTAAATTCTTATCAGGAGAACATAGCGCTTCAAGTGAAATCATTAACAGAGTAAGAATAGAATTGATGGCACTTACCACCTGGTGCAGAGAACCTGTGGGACAATCCTTTTTGTCCTAAAGGACAATACTCTTTACAGTCCTATCAAGCTCTTACATTAAAGGCTACGGCCACAGGAAGAAAAAAATAGCACAGTTTATTACTGTTGAGTTGGCATCACTGGCATTTTGTTCACTTTGTCCCCTCCCATGATTTCCCTTGCTGAAAATGTGATAGGTGTTACTTTTATTTTGTCCTTTCTCAGTCTTTTACTTTGTAGCTTTCTCTTTTGTTTCTCATGTCCTGTCTGCTCTTTCCTCTTTGTCTGAGTTTCCTCTCTTATACCTTCTGGCCACTTTTCCTGTGCGTGTCTTCATTCTCTATCTTTGTTTATATAGTCCTCATGTGCTCCAGCTGCTCCTCATGTCTGGTTTGTTTTTCCTCTTGTTAGCCCACTTCCTTCATAAGACTCCTGCTCCCTGTTCCCTGTGTGGAATCATTTGTTGAGATTCTTGTCTGTAAGTCATGTTGCTGGTCCTGTTTTGGTAAGCTCATGCTTATACCTTATTTGTGTTTTCGTAACTCTTGTAGATACCTTGTTTAGTTCCCCAGCAGCTGGCTGGCAGCAATCTTTTTTGTGTTAAAGTTTTTCCCTGTTTTCTTTGTTAGCTTTAGCTTTGTTCTAGATTATTCATGTCAGGTTTTGCCCCACCACGGGTGAGTTAACAAATGTGTGTGTGTGCATTTGAGTTTGTTGTCCTTCCCCACTTGGGGAAGTGATGCCCTTAACAATATGGCCCATTAACAACTGTGATGCTGCCAAAAATGTCACTAGTAACAACTTAAATTATTGACAAATTTTATGTAAACAGTCAAACCACAAAGAGAATAGTGAATATAAAAATAACATTGCAAAACAAGGCACAACTAGAAAACATACTGTGCAGAAACATCCATCCTTCTTCTCCCGCTTATCTGGGACCGGGTCGCGGGGCCAGCAGTCTAAGCAGGGAATCCCAGACTTCTCTCTCCACAGACACTTCTTCTAGCTCCTCTGGAGGGACCCAGAGGCGTTACCAGGCCAGCTGGGAGAAAAAGTCCTTCCAGTTGTCCTGGGTGCTCCCCGGGGCCTCCTTCCAGTGGGACATGCCCGGACCACCTCCCCCGAGAGACGTCTAGGAAGCATCCGCAACAGATGCCAGAGCCACCTCAGCTGACTCCTCTCTATATGGAGGAGCAGCGGCTCTACTCTGAGCTCCTGCCGGGTTCTGGAGCTTCTCACCTTATCTCTAGGGGAGCGCCCAGCCACCCTGCGGAGGAAACTCATTTCGGCCTGCAAAGATTGAGCTGCAAATTGAGAGCTTTGTCTTTCAGCTCAGCTCCCTCTTCACCACGACAGAATGATACAACGACCGCATCATTGCAGATGCTGCAGGTCCATGCCTGAAGAAGCCAACAGGACAATGTCATCAGCAAACAGCAGAGACGAACTCCTGAGGCCCTCGAACTGGACCCCCTAAGGGCCCTGGCTGCGCCTAGAGATTATGTCCATAAAAACTATAAACGACTATATGCCGGCACCAGAGACCTTGCAGCCACAGCTTTGAGACAATGGAGGTAGAAAACATGGTCCACTCGGACTCCATGACACTAGCCTCACTCTGAATCTGGTCAAAGCTCTCCCAAGAGGATTCGGCCAGATGTTCCCAGCAGACCCTCACCGTACATTTGGGTCTGTCAAGTCTTTCTGGCCTCCTCCCAAGACAGCGGATCCAACTCACCACCAGGTGGTGATCAGTTGACAGCTCAGCCCCTCTATTCATCCGAGCGTCCAAAACACATGGTCGCAGGTCAGATGATATGACAACAAAGTCAAAGATCATCAACCTCTGGCCAAGGGTGTCCTGGTGCCATGTGCAATGGTGGACCCATGCACCCGAAGGCAGAGGGACGCGACCAGGGAGAAATCCAACACATGGCGGCTAAGCTGAGGGGCTATGAGCAGGCCCCACAGCTCTAACTGCGGGGGACATCTGAGATGTTTCTGTTGCAAAAACAATATGTGTTTTTGTAACGTAGTGATAGTGTAAAATTATTGCATGAATGGGGAAAGTGCCACCTGCTGGTTGAACAGTGTGGAGCGACAATTTAGTCCGGGTGTTGGGGACCCCCCACAGCAGTTTCTCTCTCCTTGGCTCCTTTTTCTTCTTCTTCTACTTTCAGCTGTTTCCAGTTTAGGGGTCGCCACATAAAATCAACTGTTTCCACCTATCTCTGTCCTCAGTATCCTCTACTCTTGCACCAACTAACTTCATGTCCTCTTTCAGCACATCCATATATCTTGTCTTTGGTCTTCCTCTTGACCTCTTGCCTGGCAGTTCCATCTCCAACATCCTTCTACCAATATAACCACTATCCCTCCTCTGCACATGTCCAAACCATCTCAACCTGGCCTCTCTGACTTTGTCTCCAAAACAACCAACCTGAGCTGTCCCTCTGATGTGCTCGTTCCTAATCTTGTCCATCCTCGTCACTCCTAAACTGAACCTCAACATCCTCATCTCTGCTACTTCCATCTCTGCCTCTTGTCTCTTCCTCACTGCTACAGTCTCTAACCCATACATCATTGCTGGTCTCACTACTGTTCTGTTCACCTTTCCTTTGATTCTTGCTGACACTCTTTTGTCACACAACACCCCTGACACTTTTCTCCACCCACTCCAACCTGCCTGCACTCGTCTCTTCACCTCTTTTCCACACTCCCCATCTCCTTGACAATTAAGGCATATTAATCATAAATCTAACATTGTGGCCGACAATTAACTCGTATGATGTTATTAGTATTTTAAATCACTTTCGGTGAAGAAACATTTTTAAATGTGACTTTTGATCATGTTTCATGTGAGTTCATAGCTGATGCAGGCCATGTATTACATAGATGTAGAGTGATTTTATTTAGATAATACTCTCAGTATCTCCTGTTGTACAGGTATGTTTATATGAATATTTATACAATATATGTGGTTCTAAATTTTATTATTAGAATTCTTATTTATTAGAAGTGTTCGGATGTGTTTAATTGAGTCTCCACCAGGTGGAGCTGATTTCTGCCTGTACATTTCAGAGAGGGGTCTGATTGCAGTATGCAGTAAAAGGTGCTAGCGTGGATCGAGCCGTGCGCGACCAGGCCAGCCACAGCCTTAAATTATTCTTCACTAACCTTGGTGGCTTCAATGCTACTTACGCTAAACCAGATCAGGCAGGAGCATAATCCTAAACCTAACTCTAAACCTAATCCAAAAAGTTACAGTTGACTCCTCGCGTTATGCTGTGTGATTTTTGAGAGCTTCGAGTTACACAAGGGTGGATTGATTCGAAACGTTTTACTGTACCCGGAAGTGTATGTGCTTGAAAAAGAGAACTAGATGTTTGATTCTATTCTGTTATTCCATCTTATTGTAATTGATGTTAAAGGGTCATATCATCAAAGTTTTTAAAAATTACCTTTCGTGCAGTGTGTAATATAACATTTTGAAACGTTATGTTTTGAGTTTTAATTGTAAAAGTACAATGTGTATCGAGTTAAAGTCATAAATACTAACAGGTGATGTCACCCAATACTACAACCCTCCTACCACCAACGCATCATCCATCCATTCATGCTTTACAACAAAGCTTCTCCTACTCTAAGTGCCAAGCTACTGGTTTCATGCATACATTTGAGTACAAATGTCGTTACACTTACAAAATATGTCAGAAGTGGCAAAACATTAATGTAACTGGATATTTACCACTGAGGGAAATAGTGCTCCAATTGTTTTTGGTCAGCCTCTGAGCCCTCTTTCTCCTTGGACACAGGTTCTGTTACACTCGCTGGACCTCCCTACCATCCTCGCTCACCGTTTACCCCCAGTAATGAAATGCCTTTTTACATAATATATGAGTAATAACAGTAGTGTATTATTTGTTGTTATACGTCCGTTTTGGAGATGCATGTGACATGCAGTATCCAAGGAGAGCAGACGGCTCAAACTACCAATCATGCAAGGTTGAGTGAGTTTCATACGAGCATAAGTATATTTCATATGTCATAAAATTAAAAATTACTTAGACTGGTAAAACTAAATGTGTATTAAAACTTTCAACCTGTTAGTGGAGACTTTAAAAACAAAACAACAAACTTTTTTCAAAATGATTTGGGCTTTTTCATATTGTCTAACAAATTTACACAACAGGATCTTCTAAAAAAATGTGCAAATTGTTATAAAGATCATTATTTTCTGCAATGTACTGATAAACTTTAGACTTTCATATATTTTATATTCATTTACACACAACTGAAGTAGTTCAAGACTTTTATTGTTTTAAAATTAATGATATACACTGATATACATGATTTGAGATCATGCTCTTTCTAATCTCTCTACTAATGCCATCCTCTGTTGTGCAGACCACACCAGCAGCCCAGACACGACCAGTAACATCTAAGTAAATACTGTAGTTCCTTTTTTGCACAAATTTGAAGAGGCATAAAAGCATGTAGTTGAATACATATTTAGAACGTCACATATTTACAGCTCACAAAAATCAGTCAACCCACAGATGCACAAAAAAACAGGTCCTTTTGTCATTTTCCCTGTTTATGAAATCAGGTTTAATACAGTTTCAGTCTGTCACTCTTCTCACATTTAATAGGTGTTTTAAAGTATTGCTGTAAAGCAGCCTCAGGTCTGGTTCTTTGATTTATTGTATTTTTCATTTTATTTTAGGAGACAAACTCTTCAGCTTGTGTTCAAACTGCATTCTGAGAAATGAACAATAGATGGCGGTGCATGCAAACATTTTCTAGCCTGATCCTGGCATCACAGAATGGTGAGCGGTTGCATTAACATCAGCATAATTCTCAGTTCTGTGCAGAGCATACATTTGTATCTTAATGTTACTTGAGTATCTTTGGCGTTGAAAGAATCGTGTTTGTCTTGTATGATCGATATACATCTCACCTCGTCAAGCTAGGGATGAAATTGAAATTGATTTGTGAACAGTGTTATTCAAAAGATCCAGCCTGTGATGTAAGTGCTTTGTCTGCTGTGACAATATAAAAGGGTTGTGATGATTTGTGAGACTTCGCTTTCTTGATGTTTCAAGGTTTGCTGTAATCTCTTGCAGCTTTTTCAGCAGCAGATATTACTCCTCCATTAAGTTATTATGATGTGATCCTAATTATCTAACTATAGAGATGAAAAGCTTTCATTTATAATGCATTACGATTGTTAATTTTTTAAACATTGAGGTGTACCAACACAGCGTTGTTCAGAAAATAAAAGTCTGTGTTCTCTGAACACAGGAGCCAGGCTTTTGCAACAATGTCTGGCACTCTGATATTCAAATTCTTACTGAGGCTTTCAAGTAGCTCATAATTACACTGCATTCATAGTTCCTGTGGCCCCTTGAGAATTTATTGACATTTTTGGTTTCAAAAGAATACTGAAAATAACTTATAAAAATATTAGATCCTCAGAAGTGTGTTCAGGTTGTTTTGTAGCTAAGTGTAGTTGGGCAATAAGGCTTACAAATATTAGCATTCAAAATTTCAGTAATTCCACTTAAAAGTGAATCTTGTATAATGTATACATTTATTTCACACAAGTGTATATTTCTTTTTGTTTGATTATTATAACTGAAATATTACATTGTTTTGTATGTCTTGGTCCATTACATTAGTGTTCCAATGTTCAAACGTCCTTCAAACACAGCCTGAAATAGCATTTTAAAACAGCAGAAAATGGGATATTCAATGTTGCCATGGTGGCGCTATAACTGACACTGTAGTTTGCTAAAATGATTAGTTTGACACTTTCAGACATTGCATGGCTGAGATATTAACAGCTTCCTTTATGGCAAAATTGTATTTTTGGCAGTTGCTGTTGGCACATGGTTAACAAAGTCAAATTGGTTATTTTAAGAGGTTTTTGCAAAATAACAGACTTCCTGTTGATTTTACAAATGCAGTCCAGTTTACTCATATTTAGGTCCTGGTATCCTACAGATATATGCTTTCCTGTGGCTCAGTTGGTAGAGCATTGTGCTAGCAACGCAAAGGTTGTGGGTTCTAATCATAGGGAAAGCAAGAACTGACAGAAAAAAAAATTGTTCATTCAAATGTAAGTCGCTTTGGATAAACGCGTCTGCCAAATGCATAAATGTAAATGTAAATATGCCAAATATAAATTCTTAAATCCTACAACAAACTGTTGGCGCACCATAAATTGAAATTGTGTTGGCACAATCGAGCTGTTTTGCCACACCCACTCTTCAGACCCCTATCAGAAGTGAATTTTATGAGCATTGGTAGCACTCTAACATGTTGTAGCTCCTTTTGTCTGAATCACTGTAGGAATGCATCATGGCATGGGGTTGACTGTGGCACTACTCAGGTATTATTAGAGTCCAGGTTGGGTTTGGTGTTTCGGATCTTCGAATAAGGTTAAGGGTCAGGCGAGTTTACTGGCTCATTAAGCGATACCATTGTTCATAAACCAAGCACTGGTAGTGGTGCACTGTGTCCAGGTGCAAAGTGCTATTAGGGAAATTAAATCTGCTTCTCCACAAAGTTGGTCAGCTGCATGAAGCATGATGTGCTTTAAAACTTTTTGGACTTCAGAAAACACAGTGGACCAACACCAGCAGATGACATGGCCCAAATCTATTTCTGACTGGTATTTAGGCTGGACCTTAAGAAACGTACTTCTCCTCTCTTCTTACAGACACTGGGACACGCAATATTTTCCTCCATTAGTGAAGATGGCTTTGGTTCACTCAGCAGCAGTTGTTCTTTTGTCTTTAGCCCAGGCAAGACACTTCTGAGTGTTTTGACATAAAGAATGCGACAACTGGAACCCATGTCTTGAATATGTCTGTTCTTAAATCACTGAAATCTCTTCCAGATTTATTAATTGGGATTTGTTTCACAATCCTCTCAAGGGGGCATCTATGCCTATGCTTCTACACTGCTGCAGAATAAATCTGGGGCCAATCATCATGCTTAATTATCTACTTGTATTTATCTGCATTGAGAACACCGTTAATCCTGACAAAAACACCTTCCCATTTGCAGAAATGGAGCCCCAAACATTCAGTGACTCTCCACCATCCTTCACTGTTGTCTGCAGATACCGTACTACTCTCCAGACCTCCGACAAACAAATTTTTAAACTCATTATTCTAGAGCACCTGCTGACAGCACCACATCCCAGTTTTTATTTTTTTGAACAAACTTGAGCCACTTGGTCTTGTTCCCGCGTCGTAGACTTGGCTTTTTAGCTGCAATTCTTCCATAAAGACCATAGATGGGTTTCCTGGTTTATAGAGAGGTTATGGTTGTTTTTAGTTTGCTCATTTTTGCATTTTGTACATTTATGGAAATTATCATTAGGTTTATTTCTGAAACCTACTTTTGTTCTGAATGCGTCCTACTAACATAATGTACACTTCATTTAGCTTATAACATGGAGACAGTGAGACAGATGCACACAAAATATCAAGTAGAAACCGTGAAAAAATGGCCGCACTAGTGTTTTATTTGTGTTAGCATTAAAGAACAACATAAATATATTTGCCACTTTCTCATTTATCCATTAGATGTTTTCAAAGGTTCCATCTCCCCTTGATGAGAAGCACCACCCATTTACTCTACAGGAAGCAGCACTTGCTGAAATGTGCCATGTGGCATTTTACAAACCTTTATTCCGTTATCTAAAAGACTGTTAAAATGCGGCACACGGTAGCATCTTATCTGCCCGTTATTATTATACAGAATACAAGAGGAGAACAAGGCTGTTTTTTGTTGACGTATTCATGCCGCTGCTGTCGGGTTATACATTTCTTTTTTGATGAATCCCATGCTGAACTTATGTTGAACTTTGTGATCTCTCGACTCACAATATTCAGTCTGAAGGTTTTTCCAAACATTTTTGTTTCTAGCTTGTTGACACAAATTTTTCTAGATGCAACCTTTTAACCCTTAGAAGTCCAGGGTCTTTATTTAGCATTTTTTTACCACGCTGTGTGTGTGCAGAGACTTCTAAGGGTTAATATCAGAAAAACATAAAAATATACCATCAGTATTTTAATATATTGTATTTCCCAGCAGTGTCAGTGATCATACTTCCCAGGAAGTCAACGTTCAGATTTTAGACCATGTGCTCTGTAAAATATCGCACAATTTTGCACAATTGATAAATAAATGATGGCATTTCTAATTTTTTTCTCCATTAATGCAAACGAACATACACATACTTGGATCTCCTGCTAGATCCTGAACTGAGTGGATTATTATTTAAAGGCCAGAGAGATGAACTAATCAAACAGAGGACAAGGGCCATTAACCAGCCACGAGAATGAAAGAGGCAGGGAGAGATAGATTAATAACAAGCACTGTTATTCCTCCCTGCACAGAAGTTTTTGAGAAAACAGCTGATGGTTCTTGTAATGGATCCAAAAAGAGTTCCCATGTATGAGTATTTAGCCAGAAATAGAGGATGTTAATAGTGAAACTGCTTCATGACTTGAAAAAATGCATCCCTCAACAATGATACAGATTCATGAATGATGATTAAATGTTACACAACGGCCATATCCTGAGCCACTGTCACAGACACACACTCATAGACAGCCGCAGACACTTGCTGATTACTTTTGGCCCAGCCATTCATTCTCATGTCTATGTGGATTTTCTCTGTGTAATGAAACTCTGACTTTGTGGCCTGTATGATTTAAATGATTTTGGCATGCATTGATATCGCTGGCTTAGAAATGTGATCTGTACAGAACTCATTAAAATCACAGAAACTAATATCACAGAGAGCAATAAGACATTAGCTGTACCTGTCTCCTCCAGAGAGCAGATATGTACAGGAAAGAGAGGTAAATTTAAAGATTCGTGAATGAACAGCCTGAATTTTTTTGTTTGGCTGTGATTCACACGCAGACACAATCACGGCGTGTTTCATGCATTTGAGGTTTTATGTTTGATGTGTTTCTTTAATGCTGTGCACATTATCTCAGTGACTCATTCACATTTATGTTTGATCATTGACTATTTTTGAGGGTTAAAAACAAGATCTACCATGGGTATGTAGATTCTAACGTCATCATTTTACTTGTGCATATCCTTAGCTGGGGCCTTGTATACAAAGGCTTGCATAAAATACCTACTAAAACATTGGCACATGAATTTACATCTACAAAAATGAAGAGTTTCTCTAAATCGTGCATAATTTCTCATATTCTAGTATGTGCCAAACAATTCGATCTAAAGGAAAAGTTCAATAACTTCAATGATTTCTATCAAAATACTAGTTGAGTTTTAACCAACAATTATTAACGTTTTATAATTATATTTTTTTATTATACTTTCAATTATAAATGTGAGTTAAATAATTTGATTTTCCCTCAATATTAACTTTTTTTGCCCCATACAACTGTTTCGGTGCTAAACGTTTATTTTACATTCATCCATTTTGCAGACCCCTTTATCCAAAGCAACTTACAAATCTGAAGAAAACACAAGCAAGTTCGAGTTATGGTATTTAAATAATATCTATTAATAAATAAGACACTGGAGACAGGTTGGAAAAAACACAGCTACCCCGGCTATTTATTTATAAAAGATAATAAAACATTGATTAAATCTTGTGCTGGCGCTGGTCGCTGCGCTCAAGAAGGTAGAAGGAGAAAGAAGAAGAAGGACCGTAACTCAAGATGTATCCCAATACAGAAGTGTGCATCCTCCCAAGAGCATATTTTAAGACCACGTACATCACAACGGTGCGCATATATACAAATTCAAGTGTGTTTTGTGTTGATTCTAATGATAAAAAAACACTGCAAAGCATTGTGGGATATCTGAGGCCACAAAGGATGGTCGCGATGCATCCTCGGAATTCAGGGGAAAGTAGGATGCATATCAAGGGTGCATTATCGAGTTTTGCTGAAATAGAACGGCCTTGGCGCACCGTTGGCCTTAAAATGCGCACTCGGGAGGATGCACACTTCTGGATTGGGCCACAGTCCTACTTTTAAACTCTGCCCATGGGCAAAAATGACGCATAAGTTTTGGTAAATCACGTAATTGTGGCATCCGTGATCGTGATTATAAATACAATTGATTGTGCAGCTCTAATCATCTCCCTGGGTCCCATCATCCACCGACAACCACTCTGTCCAGCATTACTTCACCGTTCAACTAGAGTTGTCGACAAATCTCTCCATCCACCTCTGTCTGTAATCTTGGAGTGATCTTTGATGAGCAACTAACATTCCAGGAGCACATCGCTAAAACCACTCGAGCATGTAGATTCGCTCTGTTTGACATCAGAAAAATCAGAAACAGAGCATTCAACTTAACTTCTAGTCCAAGCACTGGTCATTTTAAGACTTGACTACTGCTAAGTACTAAGCTGAGACTTTCAACCTTTAAAAAGCAACTAAAAACCACTCTTTCGAGAGGACTTACTAACTTAACTAATTAAAGAAAGAAAAAAACACTGAACTTATTTTCTGTATCAGCTCAAACGTCTTCTATGGGCATTGATTAATGTGTCTGATGACTAATCCGACCTTGTAACAAATTGCTTGTCTACTCCCAAACTGTAAGTTGCTTTGGTTAAAAGTGTCTATCCAAAAGCTTGTCTCCAAACCAAACATTCACCAAAAAGTTATTGAAAACAGAGCTAGGTCACGTGTGCCAGACCAAAGTGATAATCAAAAATGGGAGAGTGCACGTTTTTTTTCTTCAGTTATTGGGTTCAAATAATCAGAAAAGAAGCAAAGTTAACTCTAAATTATTGTTTATATTGCTGTCAGTAACTTATAACTTTCCAGCAACTTCATGTTACCTGGATGTCGCTCTCTCATTGGCTGCAGGTAATCACAGATAACCAGTCAGAACACCTTTCACACTGCCAACAGCGCCAGATATTTGTCACATCAGAAAACTCACAACCAGCCTGCAACTCCACTGTGACTCTCGCAGAACGTGTCTTTGGTACTTCACACTGTGCGATTGTAGTGTCATTAGGATGGAAGGCTAGGTGGAGTTTAGTGTCACCAGCATAGCAATGGTAAGAGAAGCCATGTCTGTTGATGATGGGACCCAGGGAGGTGGTTTAGGTTGCAAAGAGCAGAGATAAGATAAGTCCAGCCGGATAAGAACTGATAATTAAGACTCTGAAGAGTCATGAAGAGTCACCTTCGTCACGAAGAGAAAAGCAGTCTCTGGTGAACGTCCCCTCTTGAATCCTGATTTGTTTCTCAAAGAGGAAAAGGACAGCTCGGAAAGAGGACAGTTGGTTATAGTCAATGGGTTCAAGAATTTTAACAAATATAAATTAATAAATTTCAACCTGTATGGCTTTTTGAGTAGAAGGCTTTCCCAAGCTTCTATGAATAAGTCTGGAAAGATGCCAGAGGTGAGGGATGAGTTGGTGTGTGTGAAAGTCAGTACGATGGCAGGTGAGATGGCTTGTGGAAGATGCAAGGGCACAGGATCTAGAAGACAGGTTGGATTGGCTGAAAGGAGATGTTTCAGTGCTTATGAGAGTGAAGTGAATGAGGAGAGGATAGAAGTTATTGAGTGACTGAGGCATGGAGTCTTTCAACTGAAATGATCAGCAATATCGTTTGCCTGAGGGAGGTGGTTGTGGGGGCGTAGAGGAGAGATGAAGAGAAGAGTCTCCACCATGTCCTCTCCGCACACTGAAGGCTAGACCTTTGTTCCCTGAGATAGACTGATATCAGGGACTGGAGGAGGATTCTTTTGGGGTTCTAGATGAGAGCCGGCAGAGCTTATTGAGGCATGAAGTTAATTTGGAGCAGAGCTTTTCCGTTGTTTCGTTTATGTTGAGTTTAGAGAGCTGTGTGGGTGTGGAAAGAGAGGTAGAGACAGCCATTGCAAATGTAGAAATAGTGTTGCATCACTGTCGTTGATCTGTGTAGTCATGCAGGTAGAGTGGATCGTCTTCGCACCAGTAGGCTGAAGACAAGGGCTGCATGCTTCTGCTGATGCTTCTCTAGCAGTGATGGGCGCTGCAGATATTAGGTTTTTAATCAAAGCTTAGTGATGCAGCTGAACCTGCTCCAGCGATTATTTACACCCCCGAAAGACCAAAACTAGGAATGTGCAATTAGTTTATTTCTCTTAACCAACAACTGTTGCTTGACAAACAATTAATCAATTAAAACTTAAATAAATGTTTCATAAGAATAGAACACAGTACTAGATTTTTAAATTCGAAAACTTTTGTGTTAACTGGAGTGGGTTCGGAACACAGCTAACGCTTGAAGTTTGAATGCTCAAAAATAATTGCTCCCTGTCAAATTTAGTATGGAAAAAATAAATGATATTTAAATATAAATAATAAATACATTTCCATAAGAAAAAAAACAGCAGCCTTATCTCAAAACCATGAATTCTCTCTAGTTTTTACTTGAAAAAGTAACATATTGACATGCAGTGAGAAAAGTCTGGAGCACAATCTGTTTTATAAGACCCACTGCAGAAAATGCCCGTTTGATGGTGTGGAGGTCTCTGGAATGCAGAGGCTAGTTATGGTTACCTCTTTGTACAGAACTGCACAGCAGTGTTCACTTTTACATAAGATTTTCATTTAGTTTTAGTCGTAGTCTTTTGATGAAAAATATATCTTTGTTGGTCATTGGTTTTGTTTTGTCAATGAAATAGACATCAATTTTAACGTCTAAAAAACACTAGGTTGTTTTTTTGTTTTTTTTTAACCCAACTGCTAGGTTGAGGATGTTGGTTTTAATTTTAGGGTTATTCTTTGTGCATTTCAAACCGAACCACTGGAGTTGAAACAATCCCCACCATGAACGTGAATTTAAAGATGGGATGTATTTGTTTTAAGTCCAAAAAGACTGTTATGGTCAATATTCGTCTATTGTTTTTTCATCCTTGTTTTGCATAATGGATATATTTCATAGTTTTTTCAAGTGTAGCTGTCAACTACAGTAGATCATTTAAGCGACATCTTCTGCAACATGCTGTGGCTAAGGTAGACGAATCCAGCCATCCAATCAACTTTACTTAGACACTGACATTAAAATCTGACGATAGACCTCACACACTTAGCTTTTTGAAGAATAAGAAAACAGTGCTGCTGCAACAAATCCGTACAATGGAATAAATTCGAGCAGAACACCATCACAAACAGAGTAGCCATGTTTCTAGCATAATTAAGGGCAAAATTATATAAAACCTCCTCTAGTTCACCAAAAATATTGTATGGTCTGTGATATTACTGGAGTTTTACAATGATAGACAAAAAAAAAAGATTCTTGAAGGCCAAAAGCTGAACCAACAATTTACAAATGCAGTTTATTCATTCATTTCCATACCCGCTTATTCCCTTTTGGAGTCACGGGGGTCTGCCGGTGCCTATCTCCAGCACACATTGGGCGAGAGGCTGGGGTACACCCTGGACAGATCGCCAGTCCATCAAAGGGCAACATTCACTCACACATTCACACCTAAGGGAAATTCAGATTATTCAATTAACCTAACCACATGTGAATACCAGAGATCCACACAAGCACGGGGAGAACATGCAGGAACTCCTTCCGGGAGCCTTGAACCAACAACCTTCTAACTGGAAGGTTGCATTTTTTGTGCCGCCTGAAAAATGCAATTTACAAATGCAGTCAAAAGTTTCTAGTTCTTAAATACTTAGCGTAAGCAAATAAATTTTTTTCTTCAGTCTGGGTACTGACTTTAATCAGTGAAAGCCTCTCTCTGCTGTGACAGACACCCAACCAAGAGACTCCCCAACAGGGACAGCAAAGCAGGTGGCAGCACAACACTTTTCCAAGGATTTCTTTGCGTCCACTACTGAAGCTAATTCTTAAGAATCCAGGTTCAATGGAGAAAATTATGAAGTGGAAAAAGAAGTATTGTGTTTGGAACCAAATTTGGATGGTTCCATTCTGTTGACAACAAGCTATGTTTTCCCTTCTGAGCCCAGTTCTACTTTACTAACGATGACTGTGAAATGGTCAATCCACTTGGCTCAATCCACAAGATGAGATTTATCTATTTCACCCTTAAATGCTTTCCTTCAGAATACCTTTCAAGTCTAGATTCTTTTTTTGACCATGTATAAGCAGAGGATTGCAAAACCATAGCTTTTGTCCAGAAATCTGTTGACTGAAGATTGGGGTAGTTCAAATTTGTAACGATAATTTAGGACTAAATTCAATTAATGGCTATTGAGTTTATCTGGGAACGGTGTTTCTGTTTAGTGCCATGAGAAAAAACGGTAAAGTGAACAAGTACTGAATTGAAGATAAGGAATAAGAAATAATCCAACTGAAACTAGACCAAAAAAAAAACAAAAACAAAGAGTATGTTGAACAACCTGAAACATTTCCATTTGAATGAAAAGGGGGCACCTGATATCACGCATGACATCTTTGAAGGAGTAGCTGCGAGCTCCGTGTACATAGAGCAACGTCATTTACTACACTGTAAACTCTAATTAGTTCAGTTTACTTAAAAAAACTTTGGAAACCGATTGCCTTATTTTTTCAAAGCAAACTTAGGAGGAAAATCTAAGTTAGGTTAGTAATTATTAACTAGTAAGTTGAATTAATTATTTCTAAGTAAAGATATTGTAGCGGCTGGTCGATCCTGTTCTCCTTTACTATTGGTGTGGTGTCATCACGGGGGCGGGGCACCCCACGCATATCATTACTGTTGTTTAACCGGGCTAACCGTCCACGAGATTGCTGTTGCATTAAGTTGGGTTCTGGCGGTTGCCATTGTTCAGCATGCCATATGTGTTGATCATTATATGCTGTTGCAGTGTGAACAACCATTAAACGGCTATAATTCTAACTCATTGTCAGTGTCTTTGTTAAGACAATCCTAGCTTCAAAGAGCGCTACAATATTTATAAATACCAAGTAGGCTTAATATGCAAATTTAAGTTTAAATATAATGAAAATATTCATTAATGTTACATAGTATTATAGTAAGCATAATATAGTAAGTTAATTAAATTTTATATACCATTTTAAGTAATGATGACATAAAAAAAATTTGTGCAATCAGTTTCCAAAGATTTTTGAAGTAAACTGAACTTGCTTTTTTTAAGTACTGTTGACAAAAGACATAACACTCAATACCAATCTAAAACTTGCTGTTTATTACAAAAAACAGACAATTTTTAACGACGTAGTGCAAATACAATAAATGCATTAACTCAATGCTTCTATTTAAACAGCATGGGGACCTTGACAACTAAAATCAAATAACTTCTAAAAACTTTTTTTTAGAAGAGGCACCCTAGAAAAACACATTGATTGTTCACCCCAAAATAAAAAAATCTGTCATCATTTACTTTTGACAGTTCAAACCTGTATTATCTTTTGAGTTCTACAAAAAAAGTCATTAATGTTTGAAATTACAAGGGGGAATTGATGACCGATTTCTCATTTTAAGGTGAACTACGCATTTCAATTTTCAAGTGCTCAACCTTAAATAACAATAATAAAATAAAAACAACAGACATTTGTCAAAAATGTTTAGTTACAAAAATGAACTGATCCCTCAGATGCTAAAAGAATTTAATTGGTCAAAAGCATAAAACAACTGCTTAGCTTAACACCTGGTTTTTAAGAGTTTGAATTTTGGGTTTGAGATTCTTACCTCCCAGTGCAAGAAATACCTTCTGTATAACATCAAAGGTGTTTCTCATTGTCTTTGGGTAGTCTAAATTTAGAGCATAGATTAAAGCAAAGAGAAGACATACAGCATGTGGCAAGTTTGGGACATCATCCACCACAATTTTTCCCTCAAGAATGATTGTGCTTAAGGAGTCGACATTGAGGGCACACAGTAAAATCCTAAGAGTTAAATTAACTCTACTCAGAGTGTATTTGGTCCCACTCTATATAGAGTTAAACCAACTCTGAAGGAGAGTTATTTAAATGAATCTATTTGAACTAAACAGTCTATTTTTTGTCTGTTTTTACTCTTTCTGGAGTGGACTTGGTCCCTCTCTGAATAGTTAATATTTAGTTTGCATTTTCCATGCAGATTTGGAAAAACATGAAGAAAATAGATTATTAAAATACTCTTTCTCAGAGTCGGTTTAACTCTATATAGAGTGGGACCAAATATACTCCGAGTAGAGTTAATTTAACTCTTAGGATTTTACTGTGCATGTGGAGTTTGGCCACAAAATAACACACATTAAAGAAAACATCATAATTATAATTGACAAACAAGGAAACAAAAAATTACTTTATTAGTTACCTTAATCGGTGAATGCTGCTCAGAGAATGTTCACTCCACGTGCTTCAGCAAGTGTGGTCAGATGGGGGAGGGGAGTTGTGCTTATTGCACATGCTCAATGCCATGTCTTAAATATTTTGAGTAATGTTACTTAATTTTTATTAGTAATCTCAAATATTTCTTTTAAAATGTTACCACTAATTAACTACTTTTAGTAAACTCAACATTTTAGTCAGATTTAAGTAACTATAATAGCATTTTTCTAGTAAAGTATACTATTTCATTTTACAGTGTAAGACATTCATCGGCCTATACTTACTCCTGCCATCAGGAAAAATACTCCGGAGTATTTGCTACAAAAAGATGGATACAGAGCAGCTTTTTGTAAAAGCTACAAGACTGTCCCCTAGTTTGCTTATCGTACTTTATCGCCCTGCAAAGCATTGTGGGATCTGAGGCCACGAAGGATGGTTGTGATGCATTTTTTGAATTCAGGATAAAGTAGGACACATTTGAAAGTTGCATTTTAAGGAGCATTCGAGATTTGCAGAAATGAGACAAACTAAGCTCATTGTGAAATAATTGGCCTTAAAATACTCACTTGTGAGGATGCACACTTCTGGATTGGGATACAGCTAATATGCCTGTAGGGGGGCGGTGTGCGTCAAAAACATTAAAATAAAAAATATTTTGTGTGATGAATCTAATTAACTTGCTAAATTGCAAGCCCTACTTTAAAGACAGACAGAGTACGAGACACATTTAAAGTAATTTGAATTCTAACTGAGAGTCGGAATGACCTTAAGACATAATGAAGCTTTACCTGATATTGTTGCCCTAGTCTAAATTTAATATGCGTAAAGCACATAAATCCCAAACATTCCTCTCTCTGTTAAGTATGCTCTGCGCTATACTTGTGCTGGATTTTACTCTGGTGCAATGTCATGTATTTCATTGGTAAATAAACAAAGTTTAATGGTAGGTTAAAGAAATTCTCCCAGTCTGGCACTCACATAACAGTGTAAACACTACTATTTTCTGGTTGACTTTAAATTGTTCAATGGAGGGAGAGTTTGAGTCTTAAGTGCAATGAGGGTATGTTTGTCGAATGAATATGTAGATATTCACAATAGTGTAAATAAAAGCTGTTGTTTAATCCGTTATTCAAACATTGAATCGAGAATTTTTCCTTATATCTAACCAAAGTGTAATACAAATGTGCAAACAATACATAGTGTTGATTCTGAATTCTCTACAGAATATATGTCCACAAAGTACAATTTTCCATGTAAATGAACAAATATAACACTCCCAATGCAGACACTCACTATCTTGTGTTCAGCAGTTGTCTTTGAATTGTCATTCATCCTGGTCTGTCTCTTTTCCATCTTCAATGCACAGAAGGTGATGTTCTCCTCTTGCTCTCTTTCTTTTTCTCTCTTTCTTATATGTGACACCGCTGCATCTCCCATTAATACTGCACAGGGTCCATACTCTGCTCTTCGCTGGTAGTCGTGCTTCTTTCCTTCTCCTCCTCCAGCACTTTTTTATGTTTTCTTTGCATTGTGCCATATTCTGACAGTGACTGGGTTTTTTTGCGCCGTCTGTTCTGACAATTGAAGCAAGCAAGGAGGCATGCAGGGCAAGAGTGGGCAGGCATACAGCATGCACACTATCCTACACTTTGCTTTTAGAGGCATTGGTCTTGCTATATATACTGTACTGTATTGCACTGTACGTATTTCTTCATTGTACAGACTTTGGAAAAGAAAATTGAAAAAAAAAAGGAATAAAAGACTCCAGATTGTATGAGAGTATTTACACAAATGCATGGATAACCTTCAAGAATTGCAAATAAAAAAAAATTGTTATCAGACTACAGTAATTAAATTGTCAGAGCAGAAGAACTCAACCAACCTGTGACAGACAGTTGAGCCTGTCTGTGTTATGTTTTCTCCGTGTACAGCTGCATTCGGTACAGGTTTATTGTATCTACCACATGCATCAGATCAGGTTTATGGTTTTGTTCTTTGTGAGTTTTTATTCTGTTCATGTCAGTAGCTTTTGTTAGTTTATCTTTAAAATGCTCTCTATTTAGGTTTTACCTTTGTTTGTGTTTTACTTTTATCTTTTGTTCAATCATCTTACCCCTAGCTTTCGCATTAGAGTTTGGTTAGCACAAGCACTATACAACCAAAAAACTCAATAAAGCGGCAATTAGAAAAGAAAAAAGCCTGAATTGCAAAATCTGGTATTCTAAGTGCCCGAAAGGTGTATTAAAGACAAGCTTCCATTCATCCCCCTTACTATCTCAATTCGAATCAGATGGTAAGTGTTGCATTAATCGAATTTAGGGAAAATCTCGGCTCTGTGAAGAATATCGAATTTGGTGCTTATCAAAGGTGAGGATTCCCTTGATGAGGATTCTTGACTGTGATTTTGGCAGCGAGTTAGGAATGCACAACATTGAGTTGGCTCACCACTGTCGCAGGATGGGTTGTTCACGTGTAGCTGCATGGGGAGCAAAGGATCCTCGTGACGGAGCAAGTTCAGCTGGGTGGTGAGCTTGGGCATGGAGACTCTCTATGTATCAATGCGTCGATTTGAGCTCCTTGTTGTGACGACCCAGAAGACCCTTTGTCTATCCAACACCAGAACAAAGTGAAGGTTCTAGAGTGGCCCTCACCCTTCATTCAAACATCTCTCACATATGGGTTTATTTACTGTACAAAAAATAAATAATCATTTGTTAATAATAATCGAGTTGAAATGCTCTATTAATCAAGATTTTACACGTTGTTGATATATGCACTGCAAACTGTCTGCAAATTGTCTGCATGCTCCATTGATCCCCAGATATAATGCAGACGCCACACAGACATAATGGACTCACATACAGTGTGTAACAGTCATTTGCGTTATGAAAAGATAGCAATAAACCATCTCTTTTCTACAACTGCATTCTGCCAGACCATTGGTATTCTATATAAATAATAAAGAAAACCATAAAAAAATATTTTAAGTAGCTTTTCCTTTAACTGAATATGTTTTTATTAAGTGGTGAAACATTTCAGATAAAGTGTCGTAGGTGATAAAGTACACACCACAGTAGCATGCATTTCATAATCTCACAAGTATCTTTTTTTTCAAGTGATTCATAACTTCTTTCTCATTATTCCAGTGCTTTTTTTTTAGCTCTAATTACTTCTGTTCCTTTGAGAATGTGCAGTGCCTGCCTTTGAGACGTCTGGTGGTTTAACCAAGGGAATCCTAGACTTCAGCGCAATATGACCGATCATAGACTGGTCCAGATGTAAAGCTTATCCTTGGAAAGCCCTGGTTGGCATGTCAATAGGCCCTAAAGCACACCCTCTATCTTTGTTTGGCAGCTGAGAGAGTTTCTTTGGGGGATGGCAGGCTAAACAGATGCTTCTCGGACTGAGAACTGCTCCAAGGGGCTTGTAGAAATGGGAGACATAATTTTGCTCAGAGGTAAAAATCAAATGTTTTCAGCTCTGACGGTGTGTATGTTTGCAGCATATGGAGGGTCAATAAGACATGTCTGGGATCAAGCTCAATGCCTTTGGTGTTTGCGTTTTTTTTTTCCATGATGACTCTGATCTCAAGCTGAATTCACAGCAATTTCTCAAAAACCTCACTGACTATTTGCCAGAGTTCAGCAATTACAATTTTTTTTTTACGGGCCTTGTTTATGTATTTCACAACCATACGCTTTTAAAAGATAAATGCTTCTAAAGTTTAATTTTTATTAGGGTATTATTTAAGAAACATAGTTCAATACAGACAGAAACCATCAGCTCTATTTAAAAAGGTTTTTTTATTTAATCAAGTGTTTTTATTTCAGTGAATTCAACTTTCACATGGATTCACTTTTTGTTTCCAAACATGGCCATTGGCACCATTGAGTGGTCATTATGTAAACAGTTCTAAAAAGTTACTAAAAGGACACTTAGGTAAATTGACTTTTGTACACTTGGAGGGTCGAGGAATATTCATTTATTTTGGGGTAACAGGGGTCTTCCAGCGCACATTGGGTGAGAGGCGGGGGTACACCCTGGTGTAAAAGTCCATCGCAGGGCAGGGTTTAGGAATATTATTATCCAAACTATCCTCAAGCTGCAACTAGTTCAGGATGCAGCGTCACGACTCATCTCCTGCACACCTAGAACTGCTGACATTACTTCTTTTCTCTAGGATTTGCATTAGCTCCCAATAAACCAACACATTAACTGCAAAACACTTGTGCAACTGTGCTCCCCCATACTGATCTTACAGTGTCCAGTTCTTCAGCTCGTGTTCTTAGATTTCTGAAACTATTTGGTTGGAACACCCTTGTTCACAAAAGACATCATTGGGTTGTAGAGCATGCTGTGTCACAGCTCCCGGTCTCTGTGAGAAATAGCTCATGCCTTGCTACGTTTAAAACCAACTTGAAAACCCATCTTTGTTTCTTTTTATGTTTTATTAGCCCAGACTAATAGAATGTTCACCAGAATTATTTTTTATTTAGATTGTTTTAAGCCAATCAGGATCAAGGTGTCATTTTTAGAACGTTCACCAGAATTATTTTTTATTTAGATTGTTTTAAGCCAATCAGAGTCAAGGTGTCAGTTTTAGAATGTTCACCAGAATTATTTTTTTTATTTATATTGTTTTAAGCCAATCAGAGTCAAGGTGTCAGTTTCAGAATGATGATGTCACTTTTAAAACGTTCTACAGAATTATTTTTTATTTAGATTGTTTTGAGCCAATCAGAGTCAAGGTGTCAGTTTCAGAATGATGATGTCAGTTTTAGAATGTTCACCAGAATTATTTTTTTATTTTGATGGTTTTAAGCCAATCAGGATCAAGGTTACATAAAAAATAATTCTGGTGAACATTCTAAAACTGACATCATCATTTCAAACATTAAATCATCCAAAACCGCGTACACGGTAAAGGAACCTTGTAACCACAGGAATCCTAGCTTTGAACAGCAACTGACATGAAACAGGCTTGATTCCTTGACAAAATTCATTGTCTTAAGTAACCATATATTCAGTGGAAACTAGCAAAATCTGTGAATGACAAGGAATCCAAGAATACATGGGGATAAAATTCAACAATTATAAAAATAATTGTATGCAGATTTAACTTTAGGTTGATCTATATTCAACTTGTCTGTTGAAGCAGTTTAAAGTGAATCAGGCTCCCACAGAGATTTTGCTGACTAATGTCTACTTGCTTGTCATTTTCCAGGAGAAAACATCAGGAGAAGCTATGCTGGAATAATGAACGTCGCTGCATGATTCTCTGAGCTCCTCACCTCTTGTCAGCCGCAGTGAAGCATGTTTCATTTCATCCTTCCTTCTGCTGTCGATTCACATTCATGCTAAGGCAAAGAGTGAGAGGGGCCGTCACACACCTTCCTCAAGTTTTAATTAGACTTGACTACCTAATTACTCTGACTGATATGGGTGTATTTGTAAAATAAGTTTCTCTTCTTCTTAGTAGACTATTACTAGACCTCTAATCATGAATAATCAGAGGTTTTATTGGATAATTCTTATGTCAATCAAACCATGATCATGTTAGAAGCTAAATGGTCATGACATTTTAGGTTTCAGATGTAGAAATTGTATAAGATAGGGCCCTTTGGTCTTTGTAGATCTTTACTACCCGTAATGCTGTGGTCGTACAAAGCACAAATGCTTGGTTAAACTGATGGACTTTTTTGTTGTGAATAGTGAATTGGATTTTCAAGAGGAAAATTGGAGGGAATTTAGTTATTTCATCTTTGAGGGTACTGCTGCGGTTTGATAATGGAACATCTTTTGAAATGGATTGTCTTGTCTTTCTGCCGGTGAAAATATCACCAGAAAAAAAACTAATCTTTATAGAGCTGTGGGTGGCGACACTTTGACAAAGATTAGGATGGTACATAAATAAATAAAAAAAAAAACTGTCCATAAATTAATAGATTTTTTCAACATGTGTATATGTACTTTTTTTTTAGGACAAACACAATTTCTACGTAATTTCCCTTTTCAAACAATTATATTTCTTAATATATTCCTTAACCAAAGTACATTTACAATCATTTAGTTCAGATTGCTGTGGTCTTCATGTGCTGCTTGATTTAGTTGTCGAGGGTTGATTAGCACTTTTTGCTTTCATTACAGCAAAAGAAGAAGGGAAGGAAATAGGACATCCCTGGAGCAGACAGATGGGTTCATGAGCAGTGCTTAAGGCAATTTTCCAAGCCAGATTAGAGGGCTTTTCTGTTTTTCTTCTCAGCCATCACCCTTCAGCACACCACTGAGGTCTGCTGGAAAGACGTTTTCCAACACTGCTATTTAATTTAGAAATGTATCACTCCATTTTTAACATTTATTCAATTTCTTTTGTATTTTTCCCCCTCAAATGTTTGGATCATACCAAGAAACTGTTAGATTTGAGATCAGACTCATACATTTATTTACACAAATATCTATACTTTCTTGGATAAAAAAAAACCTTGAAGCATGTCCTCAGCTTTTTACTCATTCCTGTTACCAAGGGTGACCAATCGTCATCTTTTGCCCAGACAAGTCCTTTTTTTACGTCCAGTCCGAGCAGGTTTTATGAATTCACTCTTTTTCAAAGGACCATTACAGGTGAAGCCTAATAGGAAGTAACTTTAACTGCAATTCCTCTAAAGACTGGCTCCAGAACAGAGCAGATTCTCATTCACTCCCATGTCAAAATTGTCAACTTTGGAGCTAAAAAACTCATATTTTTTCTGGTGATTTAGATCTCTAGATTTGACTTTCATGAACACAAAAAAATGCTTGTTTAAGATTTATTAAGCCTTAATGTCATAGTTTCTTGATGGGCAGATGATTGACAGTTCTTTCAGCTAGTCACATCACGGCATTATCCTCTGGCGTTGTTCATTCCTGCTAATTTAATCGGAAGAATTCGGCAACTCCTTGTGTTTTTAGGTTTTGCTGTTGGTTGTTTCTTTTTTGTATGTTTTAGAACATCGAGTGAATGCTTTCTACTTATTTTGATGATTGTAACTGACTACTCAAGAAAACCACAAAATTAGGTTTTGAAAGACATTTTCTAACATTGATATCTACTTTAGAAATGTATCACTCCATTTTTTATTATTCATTGAATGTCTATTTTTTCCCCATCCAATGTTTTATTTGATCAAAATTAGAAATTTGAAAATCAAAAATAGTATGTAGAAAATTAGAATATTGGAATCAGCTAATTAACTCAAAACACATGCAAAGACCTTTAAATGGTCTCGGTCTAGTTCTGTAAACTACACATCCATGGGTGTAACTATACACTCTGCTCATACATACTTTAGTAATATTTACAGGATACAACAATTTTACAACTCTATTTTAAATAAACTATTGAAACAATAGTACATTTGATTTAAAAAAAAAATAATTTTAAATTTTGAGACCATAAAGCTAAGGTCTAGTTTGATTTATTTGAGAGCATTTAATACCATTTGGGTTTGCATTAAGTAATATTTTTTTTATTTTATAATCTTTTTAGCGATGACTTTAATGTGAGTAAAGGATAATTGTCTCCTAGTGAATTTTACACAAAACAAGAAGACAAGGTAAAGAACTTTCTAAAGGACTAGAATCACAATTAATCCAAGAAGCAAATACACTTAGGCTCCTAGACCAGGGGTACTCAAATATAAACTTGAAAGGTCCACTTAAAAAATATCCGGCCAGTCTGAGGTCCGGAAAAGTAATTCCTCAAACAGTCCTCAAAACTTTAGATCTATGCACATATGGTGTATTTCTATAAAGAAAATATACAAGGGAGACCTTTTAGTGTGCTTTTTTATTGAAGAATAATGTACATTAAAGAGTAAAAGCCAGGGGGAATATGGGCACAAAAAAATATGAAAACATGCAGTACTCTGCAATAATCCTGACAAAATTACATTATAATAAGCAACCATATAAAAATATTAAAGTATTTACATATATTAATGCCATTTACAGCTTTCTTATTTATCACATTGAATATAGATTTCAAATACAAGGTAATCTCAGATTCTAATTTGAGAAATAAAAGTTTGCTGTATGCTGTAGTCTCAGGACGTGACACCCACAGAACGTTGGCTAAATGTCTGATCCGTTTGGAAAATTTCCTGGCAACACTTAGAGAATACTGAAGTCGCAATCTGATTGGTTGACCTGAAGTGGATTTTAGGGTGAACTGAGTGTTGTGCTTGTTTTCTCAGTTCAAGTTCGTTTAATTTATTTAGCGCTTTTCACAACAGACATTGTCTCAAAGCAGAACTGTTAGGTTCTTCCTATTCTCTGTTCCTTTATCCTCAGCTCTTTTATTTTGAAGCTTTTTCTTATGTTCTGACCACTTCCTGTCTGCTCCTTCCTTGTCTGGGTTTTCCTTATTGTTCCTTTTATTCTGGACGCTTCCCTTGTGTGTACATTTTTGTCTTCTGTGTCTTTGTTAATTAGCCCTCATGTGCTCCACCTTCTTCTCTCTTCGTTGCAAATAAAGAGCATGTGCAAAATTAACACATCAGAAAATTATGACAAAAGAAACAGTGCCAACTCATACTGCCATCGATCTGCTTGGATTACTCACAAACTGCAACTACCTATTACTGGACCTTGTACATATGCCTCGTGAACAAAGAACAAAAGATATAGAATTTTTTTCATTGATGGCTGTGCAGATCTTGGAACTCTTCCTCTAAAATTCTTCTGTATCTCCATGGTCACAGTCACTGGTGATAACCTTTGACCTGTAGTTAAACAGGAAAGTGTCCCACGCACCCACAGGAATCAGGACATGGTCTGTTTCCAGTTCCAAAACCTTGGTCCTTTTATCCTCAATGAACCAAAGCTATCTGCATATGTTGCAAAGTGACATTCAAACTCTGCAATAGGGCAATACCAAGAGACTCAACATTCCACAACGTCTCCCCTTCGTCCCTCTGGGTGCTGGTAGTCTTTGTCTCTCTAAGTTGATGCATCTCAGAACCAATGCTATGATGATGCAGGTAAAGAGCCCCCAATGAATCACAGACATCCTTCAGTGAAATATACGTGCAGGACAGCTCCTCAGAATACTGTGGCTTTTTGCTGTACCCTGTAGGATGATGCTGCCTTTAAGACCCCTTTATTCAGAACCCCTTCTGAGAAACCATCACTGAAGTCTTCACTGTCATCAACTGAGTTTATCTCGATGCTCAATTTGCAACCACAACTCCAGATCGACCCTATGAAATATAATCTGGGTAATTAGCCATAATAAAAACTCTGAGTAATCTAAATAACTTTCATTTTTTCATATCACAAATTATATGTTCATAAGCGTTCTGCCACCCACTAATCCCCATAGGACGTTACCAGAGAGATAACTCGTCCATGACTGAAGCGTGTATGAACTTCTCAGCTTTATTGTAGGAAGCTGTTACACAATCCAAAATAAAACATGTCGACATTGCTCTGCAGGAACTCAAAACTATAGAACGTTTGTCCTATGTGGTCACTTTACTGCCGTCTCATGCCCTTTACGTCACAAGCTGTCTTGAAGAGAACACGACAGTGTAAATAACAGATGCACCATGTAACATCACACTAAATATAAAAGTTAGTGAAAAGCTAAATATTTTTTAGAATCTACAGGTTTCCAAAATGCGACAGTAATTTCTCGCCAAATATGGTGAAAAAGACTATTAAGATTTTTTTTAAAAAGCCAAGCTAGTATTCAAATTTACATTTTTAAAATGTTTTCAAATTTCACAATTCAATTTCTCCAATTGGTGGCATGGTGGAGGAGTGGGTAGCACTGTGGTCTTCCAGTTATAAGGTTGCTGTAAGGTTGACCTTCCTGGAAGAAGTTTGCATGTTCTCTTCGTGCTTGCGTGTCTTTCCCCTGGGTACTCCAGTTTCCCCCCCACAATCCCAAAACAGGTTAATTGAATAATCTAAATTACCCTTAGGTGTGAAACAAATGTGTGTGTTGCCCTGCTATGGACTGGAGACCTGTCCAGGGTGTACCCCAGCCCAATGTGAGCTGGGGATATGCACCAGCAAACCCCTGTGACCCCGAAAGGGAATAAGCGGACAGGAAAATGAATGAATGATATTTTTCCAAATTGCAATAATACATAGGCTGTTTGAAATGCCAGAAAATTCTAATTTTGTTTTAATATTAACATTTTTGTTTATTATTTTTAAAAATCTCAAATTTCTCCAAAATGCCACATTAATACCTTACCAAATGTGGTGAATAAATCCCAATATCCACTGAACACATGCATTAACGTGCCATAAATACTTCCAAATCATTGTTTTTATAATATTTATAAATTGATTATTAATGATTTTTCAACTCTTGTGATAGTGAGGCTTATGTTTTATGGTTTATGCAGTGATTTATAATGAACTGTGATCATTTTCTTTAATAAAACTAAAATAGTATTTTTTACATCAAGCACAAATAATAAAATGGTTAAAAAAAACATCCGTGTGCCTGCAAACAGTTATACATGCTCAGAATGAAGCCAAGAGGAAAAGGCGTTTTAAAACATGGTCTGTGTGTCCCTCATTTCATTACCGTGATCTCCCTTAGCGCACATCAAAACAAACAGCTAGAATGAGTTGCGGACGGCTTGACCATGTGATAGAGAGATGCGGCGCTTTTGAATGCAGTTCAATCCATCATTTCAGTACAGTGGTACCCCGAGATACGAAATTAATCCGTTCCAGGGTGACCTTCGTATATCGAACTATTCGTATCTCGAAACATGTAAAATCCGTGCAAAGGCTCTTAGAAGCAACAGTAAAAAACCAGAGAAAAAACAAGTAATGTTTCTTCAATCCTTAAATCTACACATTGTTAATGTAATAAATGATAATAAAACAGAATAAAACACATGTAAAATACGTAATATGTACACAAATGTGAAACCTTACCTTGAGTGAAGCGATGTGCCGGAGGAGGTGGAACGGATGGCAGAAAACATTACGGCACCACGTATGAAAGTTATTCCACGTATGAAAGAGATATTTCAAGAATTACAAGCACAAACACGGTTTCAAGCACAGGCACAGACAGATGGAGAGCGCTTCTGAGAACGTGTCACTGGGTTTCTCTAACTTGCGCTACAGAACAGCACTTTCCACGTTTTAAACGTTATTTCTTTTACAACACCATGACTCTAACATTTGTTATAGCACATTATTAGTAATCTATACATAATGTTTCTCTGTGTTGTTGAAGTGTTTTGAAGCGTATCAGACCCTTTTTGCACTGGGAGACAGGAGCGCCAGGAACTGGAAGCGCTACGCGACGTCATACAAACAAGCAGAAAATACAGCAGACCAGCTTGTAATTGTTCATATCTCGAATTTTTCATCGTATCTCGAAGCAAAAAAATTCCCGAGAACTTTCGTATTTCGAACATTTCGTAACTCGAACCATTTGTATCTCAGGGTACCACTGTATTTATTTTCAACGCGAGTGATTAAATTTCATGGCAGTTGTTCCAGGTTTCTTATAAAAGTCATAAGGTTTGTTGTGTACTTATATTTTCTGGTTTCGTCCCAGTCTAACCTTTCTGTGATGAGTTATGGTATCGGTGGTGTGAAAAAACACAACGCATCGATATGGAAACTCAATTCTGCTATATTTTTATTTTACTTCCACAGTCCTATAAAATCCATGATCATTCATTCTATTCATGCAAGTGGAGAGCCAGAGGATGCGTTCTTCTTTAGCTAAAAGCTTTAGCATGTAAATGAGCTCACTAGTGCCCCAGTGGCGTAATTTCTTTATTTGTAATATGTGTTGCACGCTAATGGGCCACTTTGGGAATCAGAGGCCCATTAATGCACAGCATTGCTTCAAATCAAAAACAACACTTATCAACTTTGTCAAAAATGGCTATTATTAAATTGGTAGTAGGATTTTGTTACTAAAGTTTTGAAGTGGGGTAATGAGCTCAAAAATGCTTCATCCTCCTATCAAAGAGAGATGGCAGGGAGACAATAACCAATTGGGAATCCAATGGAGCTGTTGAAGCACTGGTGCATAGAAGGACTTTTGTTTATCGTCCTTGCAGCAGAGTTTTGGAGAAGCTGTAATTTGTCTAACATTTATGAGGAAGACTGTGGAGAAGGGAATTACAGTAATTGACATGTAGGTTATTGACAGAAATGGCACCTTGTGAGGGCAGAGAGATAGAGACGATTGAAATATCTGAGAGCTACAGTATCACTGATATGACTGCAAAGAGACTTCCCTGTAAGGATGAATGAGTTCTTTATTATTGTTATTTCAGAACATTTCATTCACAAATCTCTCTTTCAAAGCATTACTTAAAAAATTCAATTAATACTGTACCAATTGTTGGCTTTTTCCAGTAGTAGTGTAACAGCGTGGTTGCTATCCTAAAAGCCACAACTAACAGGAAAAGAAGAAAGTTTTAAATGTTTAATATTTTTCACTGATATTAATTTTTTTGTTAAAACTTTAAAATAAACATTGACAAGAATATGACAATGATATCTTGAAACATGCACTTACTGTGCCACTCACATGAAAATGGTTACGTTTTACTTTGGAAGTATTCATCACTTTTAACTTTTGTTTTCTCTTATAAACAGCAATTTTTTTTACTTTTATTTCCAAGAATTAAATACAAATTTGGGGATTTAATATTCAACCTAAATTATGTTGTATAATCAATTAAAGAATGCCAGAGATATCAAAGTGTGCAAAACGTTTAATTTCCTGTTATTTATCTTCTGCTCTGACATTTCTTGGTTAAACAATTACATTTGCTCTACATCTACCAATTAAGAAGTACTGTGCAGATTCTGACGTCAAAATATAGAAAGATATTACACAAAAAACTCAATAAAATCATGCATATGAACATGAATGGACTGAAAATGTGTTTAAAGAAGGTGTCAATCATATTTACACTAAAAGGATTGGATTTTATGTCAGTTCCTCTTACACGGGAGTATCACTAAATTTTAAGCAAAAGTACATTTTAGGACGTTGGTATATCTTTAAAGTAGATTTAAGCTGCCTGTGACAGCGTGAAACAGTAGCACGGCTGAAAATAATACACATAATCAGAGACAGGTGGAGGACTGTGGAAAATGTGTTTTACATAAACAGTAGCATATATTTCATTTTAGATTACTTTTATGTGCAATAAAAAAATATGTAAAGTGTTAATAATGTTGTTTTAACTGCTGTCTTTTGTTGGAGGTAATTTTTTCCCTAATGTTCTGCTTCTGAAGGTCTTCATTTGATGATTTACAGGGTTGTCTAGCATACACTCGTCGTAGTAAAGCCAGACAAAACAAAATCCATCCTTGTTGAGGGCATCTGCCAGCATTAGTGTGTGCGACGGAGCGCATCACTGACAGTTTAACCAGCCTCGGGGAAGTGACGCAGTCCACTGGTGACACATCCGTCATGGACAGTGTTGCTTCTAACATGGCAAAGCAGAGAGAGAAAATGAAGGACTGATTGATAACAAAGAGCAAAGTGACATTTCTTTTGAAAGGTGACTGCAGGCTTTTCGGGAAAAAAATGCTACAATGATCATTGCATTGATTGCATGACATTTTGATTGACAGCTGTGATTATCTCCCAGGACATATTTGGGACCTTGTAATTTTGTTTATCCGTTTTTCCTTCCATACCTGTCATTTAAGAGACGTTTATCATGGCCAGGGCATAATTTGCATACCAACGTGGAATCGTCTGAAGCTCTGGAATTAATGAGTCGTAATTAAATTAGGTTCAGCCTTTCGCTCGGCATCAATTAGCTATCAATTAACTTTGGCTGAGATCAAGGAATATTCCATTTATGATCCCTGTATCAATATATTTCTAACTTAATTATATTTAATCAGTTATCACATCCATTAGCATTTCAATCAAAAAGTTGCACAAGAATAAACAACCGGAAAATGACAGTTTGTGCTGGGGATGGAGGACCCTTTTCACCTTGCATAAATCCCAGTCTTCAGCTTTGTCCCAGTCGTCAAGCATCCTCTAATGCAGGGGTGTCAAAACTCAATTCCTGGTGGGCCGCAGCCCTGCACAGTTTACTTCCAACCCTGCTCAGAAAGACCCAGACCTGAAGCTTACTAACAGCCTAAAGGACTTAAGGAGCTGCATCAGATGTGTGTAGTTGAGGTTGGAGCTAAACTGTGCAGGGCTGTAGCCCTCCAGGAACTGAATTTGACACCCTTGCTCTAATGACTCAAGTTCTTATTGGGGGTTTTTTCTCACTATTTATTTGCTCAAAATGAGAAAAAATAAGGAGGTCTTTAAAATAAAAATATGAACACATTAAAGAGACAATGATTCACGCTAATCTATGATTATTGTCTTATCAGGACACTCGGAATGATGATCTGGAGAATACAAATGGAGTGGTCCATTAAAGCGGCACAGAGATATTAACCAATCTATACATTGGTTCCTATCTGCTGAAGACTGTCCCCAAGTTTTCAAGTATTTTTGGCCTTTTCTGTGTAATTGGGCAGTCACACACTTCTGAATAATGCAAGATTTCACTGCATGCATTATGCACAAAACAGTGTTTACAACTTTAAAAAGTTTTATTCACAATATAACTCATCTAAATTATAACAGGGTGCTCTCTAATCCACTTTAGTCAATACTAATGTCCTAAAAAATGTACATTTGCTTCAAATTGAGTGATCAAAAATCAGACCTATCCAATCAGCTGGCTTAAGTTGCGTCATGTGACACAACGGTTCCTCCAAGCTAAACATTTGAGACCGTCCTTGCTACAGACAGTGCCAGGCTGATGTCATGCACACACAGATATCATACATGTGCTGATATCATGCACTTGCTAATGAGTGCGTTGCCTATGCATATAAATGTATTTAAAAAAAAAAAAAAAAAAAAACCTCTGAAGCACTGATTTGAATACATTTTCTGTACTAGCTTGAATGTGTTCAATGTGTATGTCTACTGATCAATCCACTTTGTACCAAACTGCTTAATGTTTACTCCTAATGTAAGTCGCTTTGGATAAAAGCATCTGCTAAATACATAAATGTAAATGTAAAATGTAAATGTGGATTTCACAGTATGTGTGTTCAGTAATAAATGAAATGCGATTGTACGATGTGTGTGATTGGCTCCTACAGTGCTTGGATTAACGTAGACTCAATGATTTGTGGACTCTATCCCAACCCTAAACCTAACCTTAACTACGTTCACGGGTATTTTGAAGGGAATTGGTCTGCGCATCTCATGCTAAATTAAATGAGCGAATGATCAGGCTTTGTTCACGAAATCACTATAGTCACACATACTCACTAAAGAAATAAAACAATAAAAATCTGGAAAATATTTCTTATTTTTATGTTATGTTTTGTGTTTTAATGCCCAGAACTGTGTGTAATAACAAGAAAAGTAAAATACTTTGTTTTAATTTTCATCAAATTTCTACAACTATAGTTGTACAAAAAGATTTTTGAGATTGCAGAAATGAACCTCAAAGTATTTTGCATCAACTCAAAAAATTTTGTTTGAATAGGGATTAACCTCTTAATAAGCTCCTAAGGCCTATTTTCCGAAAATCCTATACCTTCACTTTATAAGGCATTTCTCAGCTTTTACAAGGTCTAAACTGCAAATCTTGGTATCAAAATGAAGATGGGTTCTTGAGGAGTGGTGAGGATGAGTTAATTCGACAGTCACTAGGTAAGAGTAATTGATGTTGGAATGGCCAAAAAAATGAACTCCGCCCAAAAAAAAAAAAACTACACGTTTCCTCTAATATCTCCTTATTTTACTTGTAACAAAGCAAATAAACACAATCAATTGTAACCACTACATGTCAAGAACATCTGTAGCAAGTTTGGTGTTCATACTACAAGAAACTAATATTCTGTAAAGGTTTTGATTGAACAAAGTTCAGGCGTAATCCATGTTGGCACAGTTTGGCACAATAATTGAAATATGGAAAAAATCTTGTCCAAAGCTTCCGCTACGTTCATAGTCTTCTTTTCTTGCTTACAGGACATGATTTCAGCAAAAAAACTCCTAAAGAAACGCTGTAAAAGGGGGGTTGGCGCCCCTTTATGCTGTCTTCGTGCACTTTGCTGGTTGTTAGCTTTCTGGTTTGTTAGATTCTGCTGGTTGTTAGCTTTCATTTGATGCCATGGTTTTGGTGTTTGCGTTTATATTGTGGATACATATCGCACATAAACAAAAACTTGGTCATGAATTATACTCCGGATATGTTGTTGTTTATTTGCATGGCGTTAGAGCTGTGGTTAACGGATATGAAATTGAATTAGATTCGTTTTTAGAGGAGTTTCCGCTGAGCACAACAGTATTTAATATGTGTGGGTGGTATTCTCAGGGTTAGTGAGCTATGAGCGAAAATGTAACGCACAAGGGGGCAAGTCCCCGGTACCCACCTCTCGGGTTTAAGAGTGTCCATTTCACAGGTTGTTTCTTTTTTTCAGCGTTGTAATATTGTAGAGTAGTTCCTGTCCAGCTGAAGACAGAGCCCAACTTTCAGCCCAAGCCCCGGGTTAAGGCCAAAGCTGCTAAAGTGAGAGCATTTTACGCTACCCAGGAAGCTAAAACTGTAAGGTAAGTTACAAGTGTTTCCGTTGCAAAGGGAAGCAGACGCAGCAGCTACAGAAGCACAAAGCTGGGAAAAGGCTGAATTAGCAACACATGACACAGATAAAAGAGAAGAAAGAAAACTAGAAAAACTAAGGATGGAACGTACCAAAGAATATGTGCAAGCTCAAGTTGAGCATGAAGCTTGTCCTCCCTTTACTCTCTTACCACCACTGCCTGCTGTTCCTGAATATGTAGACCCTCAAATAAAATCTCATCTTCCACTCTTGCCACCATTACCTATTGCTTCTCCTGCCAAAGTTGAACTTTGCGAAAGTTTCATAACATGTGATCCCTCTATAAAAGACAGATTCCTCAAAGTCAGAGAAAGCTGATAGAATCTCCCCATATACAAGGCACTTACCCCATCACTTTAACAGTATGTACAAGCTGAGCCTTTTGTTCCTCAATATGTTTCTCCCACCAGTACTTCATTGCAAACAGAAACCCTTGCACTGTATCTGTCACGAAGAGATTTAGTCAACTGTACCATTTCGACGATAAGCCTGAAAACTATCACTTTCTCTCTGGGGGTGCTGGCGGTTCCCAGTGGGGTGGTGTGGGGTGGTCCGGCTGTGGGGTCCGGGACCCTTGTCATGTCGACTCACGGGGGGTGGAATGGCCCACCGGGTCACTTCGGTCTGGTGGCAGAGCCGGGTCTGTGTCAGATCTCGCAGCGCACTTGGGCATAGAGGAGTGGGGGTGATGCATGGGAAGTTGGTTGGCCGCTTGTGGGTTGGGTTTACTGTCCCTGGGCACTGCGGAACTATCACTCATGGCGTTCCTTATTCTCTAGCGCAGCTCACGAAGTTGACCTTACAGCAACACAGCAATTGGACCTCATGGCAAAATGGCTCGGAAAGGAATCAGGTGAGATGGTGAAGCACATTCGCTCAGTGTACATCAGTAATCCTCATTGTGAACTAGAAAAAGCATGGGAAAGGTTACAAGAGTCTTATGCAGCTCCCGAAATGTTTAAAGGTCCTTGTTTCAACGGTTGGACAACTTCCCTGAGAACACTTCTAAGGACTATGCTAAGCTACGATGAGATCTATTAATGGAAATATAGGTCTCCCACACTTGAATCTTTTCCCCTCACCAACATCTCTCATTCACACTCCCCTTTTCTTTTAACACCCTCTTGTCCTGATGTAATTAATGCAAACTGTTCCATGGGAATAATAAATAATTAGACAAATTCACAGTTTCATCCAGAGGAGGATGTTAACATTACATGTTAACTCCCCTGGAGATAACAAAACTGTCCAGCTCAAACGAAGTACCAACCCTCCCATTAGGTGGTTTTATACCACAAGGCTGGACCAAAAAATTTTTTATTTATTTATTTTCAATGCAAAAAACCCCACTGTTTCTTTCAGTGAACAGTTATTTGATCGATTTGCACATCCCTGCTTTATTCCTTATAGAACATTAGGCCTCAGTGTTGTGTAATACAGTATTCTGTTATAATACAGAATACTGCATTGCAGAAAGTAGCATCAAGTAGCTTGTGAACTTGTCAAAAAGCATTTGTTTCGTGGGCGTTTGTAAGAAACCTGAAAATGCCATCCTCACGGGCATTACACTTGGTTTTATAACAAAGTAGTGGTTTTGCCATCATTCCTACAACTCCGCAAAGTGCAGAACATCTTCATGTTAAGCACAAGTCTTAAGAGCTTCTGACGGCTAGTGAAGTTTAAGTCCCATCAGTATTCCAGTAGAGCATGATGGGAAGGTCATTACTGAATGCAGATAAATGTTACAAGAGATAAAGCACTGACCTCAGATCAGCTTAGAAAAACGAAGAAAGGTCAAATTTACATTTCTTCTCACTCACTTTCTTCCTTCATCACTTCACCCCAGTTTCTCTCTATGGCCACAGCTTCTGTTTTAAATCCCATGAAAACAAGCTGGCGTGGTTGATAAGTTCATTACACACACTAGAGAAGCTGAATGCTTCATATTTACCATAATTTCCAGTGACCCCATAAAAAACCTTTCTGAAAATTCAATATCAATAACGAGTCTGCAATTTAATTGGCAGGGCACTATAGGATATTCCAAACATGTTTTTTTGGGAACCTCCCACTGTCCCTCTTGGAGCTAATAGAGACTTTTGCAGCTTTGGCAGATATGACAGATACAGAACTGTTGAGGGCACAAGAAAACTTTCCTTATTGGAGGAACAGTGGATTTACTTTATCAACAGATAAACTTAGATTTAATGAAAGTTGATCTTGCTTCTCGGAACATGTTCGTTCTGTCTGCTCTAGCCGTCCTGTCTGCTATATCTTCTTAAAGTCCCGGAAGTGAATGAAACGCCAATTCTTCTTCTGAATGTTGAGACTGGTCGCAAAAGGGAATAAATCCCTTAGAGTTTGCAACAGCACTAAAGAGGGTTTAGTTCATGCAATTGTTTTATTTTGTCATTTTCAAATAATGAACAATTATTTAAAAGGCTAATGACATTCTATTATTTTTTTAATAATAATATAATTAAATATATAATATGAATAATAATGAATAATCTAAATTCCCCTTAGGTGTGAATGTGAGCAGGAAAGTTGCCCTGAGATGGACTGGTGACCTGTCCAGGGTGTATTCCCACCTCTCGCTAAATGTGCGCTGGAGACCCCAAAAGGTAATAAACGGGTTAGAAAATGAATAAATACTAATATTTTGTTCACATTGGTCTAATTGTACGGAAAAGTGATTATTTTTTCTCAGAAAGTCTCTATTTTGAATTAAAATCACTTTCATCTCTTCATTTTGTAGCCCCGCCTTGTTTAGAAATAAGATTTTCATTCGGAAAACTTTGTACATACTCCCCAGCTTTCTCAACTATTGGTTACCGATTTGCATATTCATGAGGGAGAATAGAGTTTTACTAGAAACTTCAATACTGAGGCTTTTAAAGCAACATCGATGGACACTGTAATGGCGATTGAAGGAAACGTTACACAACCTTACCGCTGTGAATCAGAATCTAATCTGAACCATTTGTGCTGTGAGAGAGAGAGACGCTTTGATGGTTTTCAGACAAAGAAAACCAGATGCTCAGGATTTCGGGGAGCCCTCTGCTAAAACAAGAAAATTAATAATTGAAATCAACTGGTTTGGTCAAACGAATTGTGAGCGTTTTCAGTGGTAACCCAGATGTAAACTGATTCCGCCATGTAATGCACTTTTACACGACAAATTTAATAAACAATAAAAGTATCAATGAATAAGGGTCTTGTTTTATTTTGTGATTAAGCAAAATTAATAACTAAATTAGTCGTCATGAATGTAACCGTGTCATGACATCCGTGTTCTTACAGGCTGTGGCAAATATACTTAGCAGGTAAGTGCTTCATCTTTTTCTCTATTTGACTCTTGCACATTTGTTTCCAGATATCACGAGAGAAGGCATTATTTGTGGGTAGTGAATCACTCCCGGGGGAGAGAAATCGGCCTTTCATGTATATCCGTGATGTTACAATGGTACTTGGGTGACCGTCAACGGTGTGAATAAAACCTGTTTTTAAAAGAAACAAAAGTGTTTTTTATTCTAGAACTTCCATGTTTGGATATTTTATTCCCTCTACTGCTATACATCATCATAAAAGGCTCAATATATCATCACAACGCGTTTAAAACTAAATTTCAAGATATGTAACACTGTAAAATTGTGCATAACAAGATTGTGGCTACTCAAGACCATAGCTAATCTAGAATCTGGTTCTACATCTGGAAATAGTTTCAAAAAATGAGTTCCTCTCTTTATCAGTCTCTTTATCAGTCACTCTTTATGTGGGCCAACGTTTGAGTGTAGTGTTGAGTATCTCTTACTATTATTTTCTTCAGCCTGCAAAGGTGGCAAAAAAAAAAATCACCTGTAATTCAAAGTTTGGATCACTTTAAATCTCTCTTTTAAGTCCTGGCCCAAAATCAATCAAATATTTTTTGATCCTGTGTGAGAAGACAAGGAACAAATTTACTGGAAATTCAAGGTTTCAAAATTTATAATTTGGGATTTTCCATATTTGAACCTAGTCAACCATTTTCAAAGTCTGGCACTTTAGCAGATGGAATCTGATTTTGTTCAGATGCATTTCTAGTCAAAACAATGAGAAATTTTCAACATCTTTCCACCAACTAGAAAGTTTTTTAGTCAGATAAGAACTATATTTTCATTACAGTGTACTAATTACTTTAAAGAGTTGATGCTGTGCAGGTAAATTATCTTTTAGGTCTGATGAAGGTGAATAATCTTGATAATAATGTTCATGCCATAGATAAAAATCAAGAAGCAAATGGTACCTGAATTCGATATGATTTGTTTTGATTTGACTGCAGATCATTTTTGATGCCATGGATGGAAAAGCATATTTCCGTTTTAAATGAGTAAAGCAGCAGTAAACACAATAGAGAGAGGCCTGCCATGAGAGAGTTCACCTTAGGTGTGTTGAGCTTAACATCTTTATTGCGGTGAGAATAAACTGTGGCATGCTGATCAAATGAAATCTCTTGAGATTTAACAAGTCACATGGCCAAATTATATATAAAAGCAGGAAATAACCTTGTGCTCTTTTCTTGCTCTAGTTTCTTCTTTTGGCTTGTTCTTCCATGACATTTTCTTAAGTGGCTTCCATTTGGACAATTCATGTCAACTATGTGATAAAATACTCAAGAAATTCTTAATGATTCTTTTATTATTGAAAATTGCTATAAATCCCATTTGCAAACATTACTTTTTAGATGTTTTTAAAATTATTTTATGTTAGTGTTTGTATGTTTGATGTTAGCATTTACAATAATTAGTGAATAATGATTACATGTAAAAATTTATTTTTATAAATCATGAATGTATGTTATTTATTTATGTCTCCTTATAATTTGAGTCAAAAAAAGTAAGATAATTAGGGCTCTTGCACGGAAGGTTGTTCAGATCATTATTGTTGTGTGGATTTCAGTGCATTTTAAAGGGTCTGAACATGCTCAAAAAGTCAGAGTGTTGCGCACGTCAGAATTTGTGGGATGTTGTTTTAAAGCACTTGTGCCTGTCTTGTCCGTCTCCATCTTTCTTGAGTTAGCGCACTGCGTTTGTTCTCCCGCTCATCAAGCAGTAGATTCCGTTTTTTTTTTTTTTGGTTTATTTAATTTAACTTTTTTTTTATTTTTACTCAGTAATGGATATGATTTAAAATCCTTATTTAAAAAGCTTTCCTGTGGCTCAGTTGGTAGAGCATTGCGCTAACAACGCAAAGGTTGTGGGATCAAATCCCAGGGAAAGCAAGAACTGACCGAAAAAAAAAAAGTTCATTCAAACTGTAAGTCGCTTTGGATAAAAGCGTCTGCCAAATGCATAAATGTAAATGTAAAATGTAGTTAAGTACAATACTTAAATCAAAACGTACTTACGTAAAAGTAAAATCACAAAATTAAAAAGTCACTTTAAAAGTAGAAATACACAAAAAACCTACTCAATTACAGTAACGTGAGTAAATGTGATTCGTTACTTTCCACCTCTGATTTGAAAAGTGGTTTTTTAAATGGGTTTCAGCTTACCTTGCGCTCACAGTTTCTCCTACGAGAAATGGATTGCCATATGGATTGAATTTCCAAAATTGACTGGAAGTCAGTTATTTTGCACAAACATCAACAAATGGCCACTTTATCAAATTCCTCTTTGTTATTTGATCTGTTTATCTCCAAACTCCATTAATCTTATCTTAAGGAATATAGGATGCTAAGCTTTTTTTTATTTCATTAAACTACGTTCATTCTTGAAAGTCAAAATTGACCAGAAATTGCTTATAACTCAGCCGGTCAATGTTCGATTGAGCTCAAATTTGACATGCGCGTCAAAAGGCCATGAATATCCCATTTTCAGCAGTTTTACACTGTTTCAGAGTGGGTTTGAAAGACATGTTTCAATTTTGAATGTAAGGAACCAAGACCTACAAAAAGTTATTTTGAATGTTATTGTAAAAGTTGGTACAATTCTAGGCCTTGTAAACTTCTTGAGATTGACTCTGTTTACCTTTAAACTATACTTATGCGAACTTTTTTGACTTCATTAGACTATGTGCTCATGTGAAGTTGTTATAACTCAGCCATTAACTGACTGATTGATCCCAGATGGCCAAGAAAATAGAATATTTAATGCTGATTAAGTTCTTCTTTTTACTACTTTTCAAATATGTGGTTGGCTAAAAGAAGCACCACTTTATTTTATGATTTTAACAATTCAATTTGCCTGTATAAGATTGGTCGTAATGCATATTACAACAAACAGGCAACAGAGAGGGGATGGCGTCATAGCTGCTTGAGCACTTTGATCACTGCTTTTGATGCAGCTTTAATTTATCTTAATTTTTCAAAAAGAAAATGAAAACTTTTAAATTCTTTAGATTCCAGGTGGCCATTAGGCATAATCTAGAAAGCCGGCCCCAAGTTAGACCTTTTCCCAGTGCGCTTTGGCCTCCTGCAGGGCTGACCTTTGTCACCGGTTCTGTTCATAGTTTTTATGGACAGAATCTCCAGGGGACGAAGGGGGTCTGGTTCGGGGGCCTCAGGATTTTGTCTCTGCTGTTTGCTCTCAGACAACGTTGTCCTGTCGGTTTCTTCGGGCATGGACCTGCAGCGTGCGCTGGGGTGGTTTGCAGCCGAGTATGAAGCAGCTGGGATGAGGATCAGATAATTAATCAGATAATTCTTTTTACTAATTCGGACATACTTGACAGCAAAATTGGCCCAAACAATTACAGAAAAATATTCAAACTCACAGCACCATTCGGCGGTCATGAAACTTTATGATTTTTAAAAAATATTTAATTTCCCTGTATTGTTCAGTCATTTTGACAATTCTTGCTTGAATTCATATCATATGTAGAGATTGTAGTGCATAATGCACCACACTGGCCACCAAGACGAGATAGCGCTGGAAGTGCTCAAGCCCTTTGATCACTGCTTGCAGCTGTAATTTATTGATTGAAACTTTTGAAAATAATTCAAATAAACCTTGTTTGACCAATTTTTGAGAAGTGCATGTCAGGCTCTTGCATAGGAGTCCACATTTATGCAGGGGCTACGCCGTAGACAGGGAAATGTAACCTTCAGAAGCACAACCTGCAGCTCACAGACAGGAGAAAAATGCTCTGGGTACCATGACACTAGGCTTCTCAATGTTCTCTTCTTGAACTTCCTTTTCAAAAGTGTGAACAAGAAGCTGCAATCCTGGCATTCTTGCACTATTTAAAGTATAATGGTATCAAAAAGAAGATGTGAACAAGAAGCTTGATTCAGCCTTTTTCTCTAAAGAGCAACAAATATGATTCATTAGAAATACAAAGAAGCACATTTCTAAATCTTTTGAAAGTAAAAATTTAATTAACTCAGGATAACAGAGTTTACATAGACAACATATTAATAATAGAAAAACAACCAACAAAGAATTAATACATGCGAATAGGTTAAGTTACTAAGTGTTACAGCTCAGCTTGCTTTTTAAAACATTTGTTAGAGCCTGCAACTCTGCTCACGACTCTCATCTAGATCACTCGCAACCACTCACCTCATTAAAAAGATGACAGTCATCAAAGCTCCCTATAAAAACTACTCGTCCCAACAGTATCCCATCAAAGTCAAAATTTCAAAGGAAATTCATTCGTCTGTCCGTTTTATTTTACTTGATTAAGTAACTTGAAGTGCTGAGGGGAGGAAGCATCATTTCAGGGCTGAGTTCTCCTGCTGTGGTTCTTGCCATTGCTGCTGCTTGTCATTGCAGTTATCCATATCCCCTCCAAGTGCATACAACACAACCTGTTAAATGAGGCCAAAGGCAACTTGATTGCCTCCTGAAAAATGGCCCCAATGTAGAAATGAGACATGCCTTCCCTAAGTAAGTGAATGAAAAATTTATTTCACTTCATTTGTGCTTTTTTTTATAAAGTAGACAAAGTCCGATAATTTTTTTATGTTTTAAATTTTATGAGCATGTGCAGACTTCAACTTGCCGTAATGTCAGTGGCAACACCCCACTTTCCCTTTTTTTATACAAATCAGTGAACATTTCCCATAGACAGCCATTGTTAAAATGCCTAACTTTGCAGCTAGCAAAACATTTACCCTGATCTGTAATGTTTATTCTAAGTTAAGGATGTGGTTTCTAGAGTGACAGCCATTGACTGCATATAACAGCTTGAAATTTTCAGCCACCCACAGGAATTTTCCTACGCCCATGTTCCGCATCTGTGAATCTTTTGCTCATTTTTGATTATTCTAAAGTGACACACTTCTAAGATGGAGATCTCTGGGAATCCACAGTTGAAGAAGCAAACATACTTTATCAGAACCTTACACACAACATCACTGACACTCTGTCTGTCCATGTTATATACAGTAAATGACCAATTCTCTCATTTTCACAGCCTCTCTTGCAGACTATTTTTCGGCTCTGATGCGTCAACCATATTTTATCAAGTCAATGGTTCGGGCACATTAAACATATATATTTTTTTATATCGACTTACCGCTAAAATAAATTCTTTTTTGACTTTTAATGAAAGTCCTGCCATTATTTTAATAAAACTTGATACAGTGATACCCCACGATGCAAAAGCGCTGATTCTGTACAACGGCTCTCAGAAACAACTGTATAAGTAGATGAAAAAACAGAAAACCAGAGAAAAATCAAGTAACGTTTCTTCAATCCTTAAATCTACACATTGTTAATGTAATAAATGATAATAAAAAACTGAATAAAACACAAGCAAAATACGTAATATGTACACAAATGTGAAACCTTACCTTGCGAGTGAAGTTATTTGTTGGAGGAGGTGGAACAGATGGCAGAAAACATTACGACACAATGTATGAAAGTTAACTTTCTTGAGATATTTCAGAAATTACAAACACCAACACGGTTTCAAGCACAAGCGCAGACAGTCTTGAGCGTGTGAGAAGGTATGGAGAGAGAGCTTCTGAGAAGGCATCGCAGGGTTTCTCGTCTAACTTGAGCTACAGAACAGGACTTTCCACTTTTTTAACATTATTTCTTTTAAGACACCTTGACTCTAACTTTTGCTATTGCACATATTGGTATCTATACATAATGTCTTGCTTGACTTAAAGTTTTTCAAAGCATATCAGCCCTGTCTGCAATGGGAGAATGGAGTGCCAGGACCCAGAAGTGCATAATAGAACAGAACTGTTGGTGTTTTTTGTATCTTGGATTTTTTTCCGTATCTCAAAGTAAAATATTTCCGGCGAGACCTTTCATATCTCGAACATTTGGTAACTCAAAGCATCCGTATCTCAAGCTCCACTGTATTGGTATTCAAATTTTTTATTAGGATTGCTTTCATTCTTCTTTCAACAGCTTTGTTAACTTTCAGGGTCACGGGGGTCTGCTGGTGCCTATCTCCAGTGCACATCAGGTGAGAGGCGGGGGTACACCCAGGGCAAGTCACCACTCCATTGCAGTTGTTAAATTTGATTTCTCAAAATGCAAGAACGGCCAGCTTTTACTTCCAGAAAAACTCTATAAATCTTTTGGGCCAATCCACGGTGCACTTTTTAATCACATGATTATAATGGTGGTGCCTAGAATTAAAAAAACGAAAGCTAAAAGCCATACAATGACAATGACTGAGGCACAGATGAAGGATGAGCCGCATAAGTGATTCCATACGAGTGCTTTTATTGGCGCCAGTGTATGTGGAAAAGGTAAAAACAGAAAAGGTAAACAAATGTGCTCCCACAGACAAAAGTATTTACAAACAGTGCAAGAAATAAAACCGTGGAATCATAGCCGAAACCTGTCTCTACTACAAAATACATTTCTAAACAGGGGAGTGAAAGCGGCTAAATAGAGTTCAAAGTCTTGAGAATCGTGTACCACGGCTGGCTCAAGTCTCTTTCAAAACGATGTAAGGGCTGGAGCATGGAGCTGAAAGCTGTGAGCTGAGCATGAAAGTAGCTGTGGAGCATAAGCTGGCTTTTCAAAGGCAAGACCAGTACTGGAAGTTTTCATCTTCGGGTGAGAAACATACAAATATCTTCGGGTTACGCCTCTGGAGTCTGGAAATTGGTGCGATCTGGTCATGTGATGCACTTATATTAAAGCAATTAAACAGTCGTTCTTGGAGGGGCAAGAGGGGTCAGCGACTGTTCGGTCACTGATCTGCTTTTGTTTGAAAAAGACAAAAATGTGTCAAAAAATACCAGTGTGTGAAAAAGACAAAAAAAAAAAAAAAAAAAAAAAACAAGTGATCTCCTGCAGCACACCAAAGGGAAAAGCTTTTTGTGGAATTCACCACTGGTTCTTCATGATATATAACATTTCACATTGTTATTAAAATGAGCATAAAGTTGAATATAATTTTGAAAACACTGTAAGATTAATGTTTTAAGCATACTGTTGTTTAACATAGTTGATGATGTGCAAGTTTCAGACTTGATATTTGAATAAATCACTTTTAAATTACTTGTATTATTTTTCAATCCAAAGAGAAATGACTTTTTATTGATGGAATGAATACATAGTATTTTGGGTGAAAAAGGTTCATGGATTTATAACACTTTGTGGATGTATATTTGATTATAGATGTTATACTCATTATGAAACTCATAGTCATAGTTTGAAAGAGAAATCATATTATGCAAACCATTTCTTGGGAAAGAAAACTTCCTATTTATTTTTCTCCTGTTTAACGGAGTATTTGCTCATTGTTTTTAATTGTTTTAACTTTAAAAAATGCTTTACGTAAATAACTAATAAATAAGACAGTAAAATGTATCACAAAAAAAGTAAAATCGTGTGCGCTAAAAACTTTATCTACAGCCAATTAAACTGGGCGTAGGCCATCACGTGACACGCGACGGTTGTTTTAATTTGAGTCGATGTTCTATCTATGACGTCAGGACTCTTTGGATTGTTTATTCCGTTGACGACACTAGTTCAGCACACTATTAAACCAGAGCTCGTGAGCAAATAGCAGCAGTAAATCTCGCTACAAGAAAGATCTCGTGTAGAATAAATCAGCAGAAAGAATGATTGGTAAAATTTCCAACTTACCGTTTGTCTGTAACATGGACGGTGCGTATGAATCCATGACCAGCAGGGATTTTAAAACGCCAGGCGCAGTCCAGAGGCCTAAAGGAGTCCGGTTCTCCCTCCACACGACAAACTTTAAACTTCAGGACAACCACCGTGGAGCCACCGAGAGCACTCATTCCTCGGCCTTTAAGAGCCTGCCGATGTCCCGGGCGCAGATCCTTCGTCCTCGAACCTCCGTCAGGACGAGTTTCAACGGGAAGCTACCTGAACCCACCTACAGGACCACCTACACCCCCCACGAAGTGTCCCCGGTGCTCAGGGTGAAGGAGTCAGCAAAAACAGGTCAGTTCTCGCTAATCACCTTCATTCATTCATTCATTTTCCGACCCGCGTATTCACTTTTGGGGTCCTGGGGGTCTGCCGGTGCCTATCTCCAGCGCACATTGGGCGAGAGACGGGGGTACACCCTGGACAGGTCGCCAGTCCATCGCAGGCTAATCACCTATATTTTATTATTGGTCATTTAAATAGAGGAACAGTAACATTTAATGAAACGAACTGAATTTTCTATATTTTCCTAGAAAACGTAATTCTACGCTTCAAATCTCATCACTTTCTGCATGGTATTCCTTAAATAATTTATAGCCCTACATTTTGTGCATTCCCCATGTTATTAATATTCGTCATTACTCACAATAAGTTTGGGATGTTGTTATATACATGAGTGCTTTTTAATTTGCTCTGAATTTTAAGGAAATAAGTAGTAAGTTGATATTTTGATATTTTTTATAACAAATGAGAAAAAACATTTTTCATTTTTAATATTTGTCACCCCAAAAATGTAGCCAATGGCAAGAGCAGCTCCAGAGAACCAAAATGGACAATGTCAGTATCAGTGTTTTCACCATTTGGTGCAATGACCGCCTCCTCATGAGCCTCACGATGATGTTCTGAGGAGATGCATTCCACTCTTCCACAAGGGCTACACACAACTACACCCACAGTTACGTGGAGGTAGGCTGCGTTCATGCAGTCTCTGCTTCAACTGGTTTCAGACATGTTCTGTGGGGTTCAGGTCAGGGGACATTGATGTCCAGCCCATATGAGACACTCCATCTTCCTAAAGTCGAGCTCTGACAGTTCTGATGTGGTGTAGCGTTATCATCCATGAACAGAAAGTTGGTGGTGTGCTGGTGGAGTTGGAGGATGATGATGATGGAGTCATCAATAACCTTATCAGTTTTGGGTTAAATAAAACTCCTCCACCAAAGCTTCTCCTGGGTACCATGCTGACCTTAGCGTATCGCACTATTGCATTGTTTAGGATCTGAGTCTCTCCCAAAATCCCAAACGTATGATGAGTATCACAGATAATGGTGCTACGACAAAGTATTAGAGGCCATGACCTTTTTTGTTGTTGTTTTATTTTGTTTAATGTGTTTATCTTTTGTAATGTGATTTTCACGATGTCCCTTTTTCTTTTTTCACTTATAAGGTGTTGGATTGAGTCTAAAGCAGGAGAAAAAGAACTTCTTCAACTCTGCGACTCAGGAGGCTTTTCAGCGCAGGAGACCTATTCCTTCTTCTCCTCTGGAGTCCATTGAGAAAGTACTGCTCCGGTAACTGGGCGGGGTACAGAGTCAATATCAGCACATATTAATCTCTTTTTTTCTTCCAGAAACATGTTCAGAATTCTTCTGTTCTTCTTGGAGATAGAGAGAAGATCATGGACACCCAGACGTCCTATTCCTCTTCTTTTAAGAGGTCAGAGAATATAAACTGAGAAAATGACTCTTAGTTAAGTTTAACTTCCTGCCAATTACTGTGCTCACATCGAGCCTCAAGGTTTCCTTTCTCTCAAAAACAAATATGAAGAATGCTAATAACTATTTTATAAGAATTGTTATGGGTAAAGATTGAAATCGGGCATTCTATTGAAATCGACAATCACAATAATTCCAGTGTATGCTGGTAAAAAGTGATGAAGCTAACTCTCTCCTCTCTAACAGTCATGGATATGCCAAGGAAAGCCTGTTTCCTAGCATTAAAAAGAATCCGCCCATCAATCTCCGGGAGATGACAAGTGACCAGTGGGTGACATCATCGAAGGAGGCGTTTCGTCCGCGTAAACCTGGTACGTACCAATGACTCTTCCTTAAGTGAGTTTCTGATGCTTTCACTGCTTTCTTTTCATGTTTCATGTGTCAGCATTAAGGGTATAATGATACACACGTCTATCTCAACTATACGATACTCTATATTTCTGGTGTGTATAGTTGCATTAGCGCCGTGTAATTAAGGCTAAAGATTTACTGCTTCCAGCTCCTGCATTAAAAAAACACATAGGTGTGTAAAGGCCTTTAGACAGCGTCCAAATGTACAATTTCTAGAGCTACCAGTCTCACCAGAACAGACCATTCACTGTTCCTGCTCTATTTCTGGAACACTCTTGTGTTTTCAGAAAAGCACATTTGAAAGTTTTTAATTGGATCATACATGACGACAAAATCAGATTCCGACACTGAGTGTAGACACGTCTTTATTAACACTATGATCTGTGATTGTGCTTTTAATGAAACAGAGGCTCCTGTTCTCCTGGAGCGCAGACACCGGAATGCCAGTGATATTTTGGAGGTGGACATCCTGAAGGACAAACAGGAGAAACTGTCCACAACAAACCAGTACTTTTTCCCAGAGGTACTTTTTCCCAGAGCGATCCATGGTTTCCCCAATTGTTTTTTTTTTTAAATATATTTTGTTGTGATCATGTTTCAAATTGTTTGTTTTGTAAAACCTAGAAAGTATCTCTCAGTGATAGAGCCTAAAAAATACCTGATTTTAAATGTACAGTGGTACCCCGAGATACGAATGCTTCGAGTTACGAAATGTTCGAGATGTGAAACGTCTCGCAGGAAATTTCTTTTGCTTTGAGATACGAAGAATAACAAACATTTCTGATCTATTTTCCACTTGTTTGTCTTTTGCGTGTGTTTTATTATCATTTATTACATTAACAATGTGTAGATTTGAGGATTGAAGAAACGTTACTTGATTTTTCTCTGGTTTCCATTTTTCATCTACTTATTCTGTTTTTCTGAGAGCCGTTGTATGGATTAGGTGTTTTACATGTAAAACTTGCTTCGAGATACGAATAGTTCGACGAATGAAAGTCACCCTGGAACTCATTAGTTTCCTGTCTTGGGGTACTTTTTTTAATTATTGATTTTCCTGTGACGCCCCCTCTCTCCCTCAGTAATTATTTTCCGGCGCTTGCAGTATACATTTGTGCAGACGAAACTTAAATAAAAAGTTATTTTTAATTTCAAGACATGCTACATTTTTTCCACTGATCTATTTCATACAAATGACACAATAAGTTTTGTCAGAAGACAGAAGAAGTTTTGACTGAATCCTATCTTCTTCATCAGGTCCTCCGCCCAGAGTTCCCAGTACATGTGGATGGTGCAAGCGGCAGAAACAAGAGCAGGGTTTATTTCGGAAAGCCTGGAGCTTTCTACAGGACAACCACTCAAGATCACTTTCCTATGAAAGAAGGAGTCTGCGCCAAGCCTATCAGCCACCCTCCCAGCCGTATGCTTCAGGAGCAAGGTATCACTGGTTTACATTCACTCCCATCAACTGTTATCATTATAAAGCCAAGATGATTAGATCATACAGGGGACTGAGAGAGAACAGGACGTTAAATTCTTTAAATTCTGTCTTTATTCACCCTCTGGACATGCAGCAGGCATTTCTCTCTCAGGAATCTTTCCTTCTCCCCTCATCTTACTCCTTTGTTACTAAAAGTCACCAGAAACACCATCAAAAGTCTCTAGATTCGTCGCTGGATTATTTAAAAAGTGACTCGGCGTCACTAGTCTCTTGTAGGCAATAGTAGCGACGTCATCGAGACATTAACATTCTTGCAGGTCGTTAAGAGTGTTTTCTGTCGAACTGTTGTCGTGGTTGCTACCACACTGCACAGGGTTATGCCAGTGTTCTCTATTCGTTATGATTGGAGTATAACACACGTCTTCACGGATGAATGTGTTTGTGCTAATAAAGGTTCTTAAATCAGCTCATTGTCAGCGTAGATAATTTCGTAGATCGTACCAGAGTCCTGATCCGGGAGGTGACGTCTGATTTCAATCGAGTCTGAAACATCTGATTAGAACGATTTACAATCACTTGATCAGATCGGGTGACATCCCGACACTTTATACCTTTTTCAAAAACATTCCAATCTTACTTTTGAAGTTAACCTTCATTACATTTAAATCAGGAGGAGTTTAAATTCCCCCTCCCCCCATTCAAATAGTTTTCTTTTCTTTTGTTTATGTAACGTAGTAATTTTTAAACGTTTTCTTCTTTCAGTGCCAGAGCGTATGTTGACATCCACACAAAAAGACTTTGTGTTCCAGAGAGGGGGAAGACACGAGCTGTCTCAGAGTGAGCTACAGCGGGTAAATATTGTAATCTTTATTTCTTCTACTAATGAAGAGTTCTGTTACTGTACTTTGTAAATATGCAAACTATATGTGAAAGAGGAAATAAGGATTTCAAAACCTTTTCATGTTTGTGTTTGTAAAGATAAATTTGGAAAGAAAGGGTTTGCATGAAAACTATTTGTTTCTGTTTCTAAATGTAATAATTCATAATGAGTCTCTGATAACATAAAAAAATCTTTATTTTTCTCCCAAGAATGCTATGAATCCATGACCAGTGATTCCGCATAATGCAGTAAATTTGTTCCATCACCATAAATACTTGTTCTATAAACCTATTTATTTTAGTACAAAAATGCAACAATTAATGGCATGTAATGGTGATTTTCACTTATTTGGAGTACAGCTTGATGAAAAAGTGGGCTACATTAATTTTGCTGTATTTTCACCGTTCCATTCAAACTCATTCATTAGCTGTGTTTCCACCCAGCTATAAATCTCTGAAAATATCATATTGTTACATCCTGTGTATCGTGACCCTTTAAACATTTTTTTGTGAAACTGTGTGTTGGGCAAATTTTGGGATGATGTAGCCAGGCTAGTTCTATTCTGGGATAGATGGTGTCCAGACTGGGGAACAAACCATTAAATAACCTCTTGCTGTTTGTGTTTTAGGTGAGAGACAGTCATATCAGGTTCCAGGAGGCCAAACCTGATTTCAGCACAACTCACAGAGAGATGTTTGTGCCCAAACCATACGTCCAGCTCCCCAAAATCCACTCTTTTGTGCGGAACATCAGCCACATGCCTTTCTGAGCTGAATGTTCCGTTCCCTTTGTTTCCAGAGACGTATTCACCTTGTGAAACCGACTGATTTGCCAATGATTCCACTCAACCTGGGTCCGCCATCTTACAAAGGGCAAATTTATTTGTTGCCATAGGTGATTAAAGGGCTCCAGACAAAAAAAAATCAGCTAAGGGGCTATTGGCTCCTACAGGAGAAAAACAAACAGGCACCAAATATTTTTTTAAGAGCCACATAAAGAAAACATCTTTTCTTCTACTCTCCCATTCTTACAGTTTCAGCATCTTGTGAATCTTCTGGGAAGTGAAGCTCTCTTGGAAACTAAATGTCACTTCAAACTTACGAACGATATACAGTGAAAGAATTTTTCTTCACGCTGATTCTGAGCCACTGTCACTGCCACTGACCACGATTGTCAATATCACTTGGCCACTGACTGTAGTTTGGCCGTCTTCTCTTCTTTTTTGCAGACAGCCAGCGTTTGACACATGGTTCTGGATCAAACTGATCAAGGATCAAATCTTTCAGGGTTGACACATGGAGTGAATTGTGTACTTTAGATTTGATCCTGTTTTGAGCTGAACTTTGTTTTTCAACTGGATGCAGAACATTCTTGGAATCTGTGAAGTGGAGCTCTTTTGTTAGTAGAACTTCCCACAAGCTGCAAAAGGTTTTTCTGAAAACTGTCCTTGTACAAGGGTTTTCAGCAATCTCCATTCTTCCTGTTCCATTTTCAGCAAGATGTCTTGATACCAGCAGTGTGTCGATTTCTTCTTCTCCAAAAGTTTAGATGTCATCTGGCCAAGGATCACGACAAAACCATGAAAAGCATTGAATGATCTCAGTCCCTTTTTTGTGCTGTGTGTTGTCTCTCATTAGATCAAACCTCCTTTCAAGTTCCTTAACTGTAATGTCTACAGTTTCAACAATGAAGTGGTTACGTTCTTCACTGAAACCTGCGAGATCACAACCTTTCACTGGTTTGGAAAGGAAATACCCAAATAGTCAGATGAGGCAGCTTTCTTCTGTTATCTGGTCGGTTTTTCACTTTGAGCTTTGTCCTGCTTCACCACATTCTCATGGTGAGAAACCGAATTTAAGTTTGTGAGACTGAGAAATTCCTCCAACTTTCTATTTTCCACTGGTTTGTCCAAAGCGCTTGTGCTGGCACACCTACTGGAACCTGCTTTTTTATCAGCAGGTGTATCATTAGTGCTGGTGTTTGACAGAGCTGAGGATTGCTTGAAAAAGTCAGATATTTTTCATTTGGACAGAAAGATGACTTTCTTTACCCGTTCATATTTTGGAGCTCTCAGTCAGACGTCTACATGCAACGTCTGATTTCGTAACGCAAACAAAACAAATTAAATGATTGGCTACTGGTTACAAAACATTTTAGTCGCAGTCTGGAGCCCTGGATTAGCAAGATATTTCAGTGTTATACTCGGAGAGAACCTGGTGTAAGTTTCTCTCCTACTGTTCAACACTGTGAGTTAAAAGTATTGGAAGGTTGCTTATCCCTTGTAAGGGGTATAGCATTCCTAGCCCAGATAGCCAAGCCACCATACTGCAGAACCTCCGATCTATAGCTGGCCTGTGCAGTTTGATCCGCAGTTTTGCCATCATTTCATCAATTTTTCACGATGCAATGAGCAAAACTCCACAATAATTCTGGTGCGTGGGATTATCTTAATGAATGACAGACACGAGATCACCATACACTGTCTTTTTACGCACTTCCCAGGGCCTCTCAGTGAGTCATCCAGACAAACCGGTATGATTCAGTTTGTGCAAGCCCCCCAGGTTCAAGACTTGGTTTATCCATGTCTTTGGACAGGAGCATCATTTCTGCAAGAGATCACTGCCTTTGAAAAAAGGAGCAGTTGAGCCAGTTCCTCCAGCCAACATTGAACATGGGTGTAACAGCCAATAATTTCTGGTTCCTGGCCTCCTTGACTGGCTTTCATTTACCACGTCCAGCTATGGTTTCGTTCTCGGGTTGGGAATTGTCTCCTTTACTTTGAGGTTTGGAGGTCCGTATTTTTCCTTAGGGTCTGGGGTTCCCCTTATGAAATTTCTAAGTGGAAGGTTGTGACCACATGGGGTGCTGTGTGTGGATCCCAATGGGAGACTGGGTCCTGGACCGAACACCTGCCTGTGGGTACATCAACCATCTCGCGTTAGTTACAGTGATCCTGGCGTTGCCATGCTTTGACTCACTCCTCCGAGGTCATCATGTGCCCGTGAGGATAAACAGCAGGATGTCTTAGATTACATTTACCACCAGGGTGTACACTCCCATCAGCTGCACTGTCTCACCCAGCAATTTGCTTCTTATGGCCTCTCCCGGTGTGATCAACCGTATTGCCGTTTAGCCGTCCAGGTTCATTTCCACTAAAGGAGAAAGGCAACCTCATTGCCTGGTTGTCCAGGAAGTAACGCCTGTACCCGTTTATGCCAGTGAAGCCTTCTAGCACAGGTATTGTGCAAGGGCAGGGAGGATAGACACGAGCTGCTCCCTGTTGAGCCCCTCTGGCCCAACAAAGCTCTGTTGTCTGAACTCTCATCGCTCGTGATGATCTCCTTGAGGTAGGACTTCACATTTAAATGGGGGTGGAGGGGTTCTGGCATCTGCAGCCGGACCTCTACCCTAGTTGGTGAGGACTTGGACCAAACGTTAGTGTCCACTACTAGCATGCGCTACACTAGGAAGTGGGTCCGGTTCTTCTGTGTTTTTCTATGTAGCCATGGTTTCTACCTTTCACTTTCTAGTCAAAGGCAAATCGGTCGGACTCCTCCAGGGGGCTAGATTCTTAAGGCCTACTAGGCCCCTCTCAGTACCCTCTTGAGACCTCTCCCATGCCTTCTATGACCTACTGATGTCAAACCCTTGCTTTCAGCAGAGCAGAGGTTAGCACACTGTATTGTTGAAGCTATCCAACTATCTTGAGGTGAGTGAGACCCCTCTTCAGTTGAGGGCCCACTCCATGCGTGGCATTGCCTTCTCGTGGGCTTTGGCTCTGGGCTCTCACTCACTGACACATTTTAAGCTGCGGGCTAGTCAACACCCAACATCAGGTATTACTACCTAGACGTGGCCTCCGTCTCCTTTGCAGTAATGAGTGGTGGCAGTCACCATTAGGAGACAGAGGGGTGTAGCACTCTTCCTCCAAGGAGAGCATTCTCCAACTTTCTCCCCAAAAGTCAGCTCAGCTGGTTCTATCGGAGGATTCTTGCCTTCGGGCCTGACCTAAAAAACTAAGTTCAGATTCAGGGGTCCCTTCTTTTATGTGCCCCTTTCTGTGTATTCCATAAAACTCATTGGGTCTGGTGGGTCTTTGTATGATCCCCATTCTGTTCCTGCCTTTACCTTAAACGGAGATCGATGGCCTCTGCCCCTACAGCCACAGGATGATGATTCCCACTGGTTCGTGCACCTCCGCACAGGGAGGTGCACACTCCCACAACTGAGGACAGCAAAACACTCCCACAACCGAGGACAGCAAAACGCTTTCCAGTGTTGGCACCATGTTCACATGACAGGAATCGTCTGGACATAGGGGTAGAAAGAGCACTCATTGAGGTTTTAAGGCCTTAGCAGCAGAAGTTTGGTGTCGGATCCAGGTCACTTCCAGGGGAATCATTTCAAATCTGTCGGTTTCTTCACGTGAATATGTCTCTGTTCTCTCCTTCAGGGAACATTTATTAAACGTCTCCCCTTTATTAAATGTTAATAAATGCATTTCAAAACTCTATCGTATGTTATGTTTTGCCTGAAGTATGATGAGTTCTAAAGTTCTATTATTAGATAAATGTTGTGTGATGAAGTGACTGCAGACTATTTTAATGTTACAGTAGTGTTTTAACATCTCTTAAAGATTTTAATTTATTCTAGAGGATGTTACTTTCAGCAGAAATCAACATTAAAATGATACTTTTTCCAGGTGTTTGAACAAAAATGGGGCCAAAGTTATTTGTTTTTTGCCGTATAAGACACACTGGCATATAAGACGCAATTTTAAATGAGGAAGATCTAGAAAAAAACTGATTCTGAACCAAATACTGTAGTAAAATATTTTATATCAACTGTGTAAAAGTTAACAGCAGTTTAAGAACAATTATATGCCAAACATGAACAGTCAGTAAAGTCGGTAAACAGTAAAAGTAAAAAAACAAAGGCTGTAATGTTTTTATTCGAACCCCAATAATTCCTCTTCGTCACTACTATCAGAAATGAGGAAGGACAGATCCACGCAGTCATCACTTTCTTCCTCACTGGTGTCGAATAAGATGTTGTCTTCTGTTCCATCCAAGGCATTACTAATGCCACACTTCTTGAATGATTTTATTACAATGTTCTCCTTCACGGAGTCCTACACGCTATGGTAGGATCGACGAGATGGGCGATGACGTCAGTGCGCACCGCCGGGTGTACAAATATTTTTGCCCCAGGACCCTTATACAGGAACATTTCATTACATTCTTCTAACACTAAGTGTGTGACTGTGTTTGTGGGAGGGACAACACACATACATGTAGATAAAGGAGAAGAGCACACTGCTAGAAGCCATTCATCAGTGTGTAGAGGCCCTTAGAATTAAATCTTTCACCTGGATTCCAAAAATGGGTGGGCTACTTATTAAGCTACTTCCGGCAACTCCTTCTGATTGGTCAATGGTTTACTTTCATTTTTCTGGCCTTGTTAAAAGTAAATGTCACTCCTTCTTGTACATAATAGGGTCTTATTGTAGGTAGAACAGATGTTTAGTAACTGTAAACCCTGGAACAGAACGTCAAAATTCATTCCTGTGTTCAGATTAAGAAACTAATATTTTAAACAAGGAATTATAACCTAAACTAAATAGCCTAGTTAAGCATTTAAATTGCTCTTTAAGCTGAAGATTAGTACCTTGCAATGTAACTAGTAAAATAATCAGCACTGCCATCTTGGCAAAGACAAAAGGGATTAGTTTGAAGTTTGAATTATATAGGGAAAGATTTTTTAATATTCATAAAGATTTGTTTAGCAAATCGGTTTAAAGTGTGACGAGCTACAGTGAAAAGCATTATCAAGAAGCTGAAAGAGACCAACACATTGGAGAACAAGACGAACAGATGCAGGAAGAGAAATATTTCAAAAACGTTGCCATGTTTTTAAGACTCAAGATAAACTGCCAAGACGTGAAGGAATGGAATTGATGTCTCAACCGTCACTAGAGCCCTCCACAGGAATACACTGAAAACTCACTGCCACTTCTGAAGAAGAGACATCCACGACCAAGAAAGAAATTTGCTAAGGACGACCTAGAGAAATGTGTCCTTTGTCAAATGGAAATAAAACATGGTTTTAGAGAAAGAAGGTCGAGGCCATCAACCCCAAGAGCAGCGCTCCCACAGTGAAACGTGGTGGGGGTGTTTCAGTGTATTTGGTGCTAAGATTCTTGTCGAGGGTGAAATAAACATGAATCAGAATATTTTGAAAGACAACCTGGTTTCATTCGACATTTTTCCTTCCAGCATGACAAGGACTTAAAGAAAACCTGATGAAGAAATATCTCAAAATAAACAAAATATACTTCATTCTCCTGCACAAAGTCCAGACTTAAATCCACTATAGATCTTTTGTTTGCAATTTTTGTGACATTGTAACGTTAGTATGCATAGAGATAATTTATAAATAGTCTTATGAATAAGATGAACTGCTTAAAATTGTACAAATTAGAAATGTTTGCTTTGACCAGATTGAGGATGTGTCAAGAATGTAAGGGAAGAGGACCCAGCACACTTTTCAGAAAGACAAAAACTGTCAGTACCCAGGACGTAGATGTTAGCTGAGTGAACAAGTGTCTCTTGAACAGATTCAGTAACCCAGAGTCTCCACTTCAAGCAGGGTGATGGCGCGATGTGGGCCATCAGTGGAACTCCACCCATTATGTGTTGTTCTTTTCTCGATGAGGAAAGAGAAACCACTGGAAAGGACTGGAAAGCGTGACAGACTTCATTGATTCTGAAAATGTTGACAACTGGCTCGAACAACCAGAGCCACCTCTGCAAGCAAGGTGGGGGAACAGTAGAGGGCACCAGTGGAACTCCACCCATTAAGGGCTATTCATAAATGGGCTGCTGGTAGCAAGGGTCAGAAACAATGATCAATCTCTCAGTTCTGGAGACTGGTCTCTCCAGCATTGACACTGGAAGCAAGGTGTTCTTCTCCACATTAGAGGAAAAGCAGCGACCAACGATAGAACTCCACCCGTTATGGGCTGTTCATTATTTACAGAAATGCTGGTTTCATTTATCTTCCAATGCTGCCATAAATATAAAAAGCTGACATTGTTATGACCACCAAACTCACTTGATTTGATCCTCATTGGGAAATCACAGGGGTATTGTCGAGAGGCAGATGAGAGACACCAGACCTGCCCTTGTACATGAACAACCAGACATCACAAGGCTGCGCTGAAGGCTGATTACTTCCATTCCATGCCACAAACAATCACTAACTCATCCAAAATGAGGCTCAGTGAGGTACTATGTTTGGGCCTGAGAGGTGCCGTCTATTTATTTTTACATTAGTTATTGTGTGAGTTTTCTCTCTCTCTTCTATCTTTGTCCGGTGCTTTTTCTTTCGCAGGTTCCGGTCCGGTTGATGAGTTTCGCCTGTGACTCATTAGGTCATCACCCTGGAAGGAGGTTCCTGATGTCCATGAACCAATCGGGATCCATCTGCTCCCCATATTATCTGGTTTCCACTGCATTGCAGCGGGTCCGCAGGGGTGTGGCAGCGTGACTCCTTGTTGGTCTGAGGGGTTTTGTCATTGATCCGCCAGCTGATCTCTCCTCTTCGTTTGGTGCCTGGTTGTGTCTCTGACAGCGGCTGGGTTTTCCCGAGAGCCCGACTTCGGACACTGCAGTGGAACACATTTTGAAAAACACTTGTCTCTATTTTATTTTCTCCTTGACTTTTGTTTTTAGATTACAAAGCCGTGTTTTTGTTGTTTTATTTTTAAGTTAGGACGCAAGGCAGGAAGGGAACGAAGTACCGGTAACTACCCCCTAGCTAGTTTAGTTTGTTTAGGTTAGGTTTTTGTGCGTCTCTGGCTTCTTTTGTATAATATTGTAAATAAATATCCTTTGCTGCACTTCAATGGTTTTTTTTCCTTGTAAAATTCAATCAATAATTTCATTTAACAAACTTATGTTACACCTTCACGCCACTCAAAGCCTCTAACGCCCCTAGGGTTGTAACAAATAGGATATGAAACTGAAAGATAATTGCACATTTTCTCACATTTTAATTTGTTTCACCTTGCAAAATATGTCATAACTCTTGTAATGTTCATTCAAACCAAAAACTATCAAAGCTAATAGCCTTTTTGAAACATGCACATTATTATTGAAATCAAAATTAAATATGTGTGTCACATCAGTTCTATTTATTCAAAACAGCCGCTGTGTGCAGACTTCTAAGGGTTAAGGCTTGAAATAATTCCGTGTAACGAAGCAATGCAAAAAATGTGCTGTATTTCTTTGATATAAATGTGTTTTTGATTTACTGATTATTCAAGATGCACCTGCACGTTCATTTGAGTTTTTATGGAGCTTGTACCATTTGTAAATGTATTTCTGAGCACAGATTTATAACACTTTGTGGATGTTTATTTGATTATAGATTTTGTACTCATTATCTACTCATTATGATCTATTACAGTTTGAAAGAGAAAATATTTTTATGCAAACCATTTCTTGGGAAAGAAAGCTTCCTAATTATTTTTTTCCTATTTAACGGAATATTACATACTATTAAATAATTATTAAATAAATAATTGTTTTACCTTAAAAAACTGCTTTATGTAAATAACTCTAATTGCAGGTGTACGAAAGTAAAATGTATTATAAAAAATAAAGAAAAATCGTGTGCGCTAAAAACTTTATTTACAGCCAATTAATCTGGGCGTACGCCATCACGTGACACACGACGGTTGTTTTAATTTCAGTCGATGTTCTATCTATGACGTCAGGACTCTTTGGTTGTTTATTCCGTTGACGACACTAGTTCAGCACACTATTAAACCAGAGCTCGTGAGCAAATAGCAGCAGTAAATCTCGCTACAGGAAAGATCTCGTGTAGAATAAATCAGCAGAAAGAATGATTGGTAAAATTTCCAACTTACCGTTTGTCTGTAACATGGACGGTGCGTATGAATCCATGACCAGCAGGGATTTTAAAACGCCAGGCGCTGTCCAGAGGCCTAAAGGAGTCCGGTTCTCCCTCCACACGACAAACTTTAAACTTCAGGACAACCACCGTGGAGCCACCGAGAGCACTCATTCCTCTGCCTTTAAGCGCCTGCCGATGTCCCGGGCGCAGATCCTTCGTCCTCGAACCTCCGTCAGGACGAGTTTCAACGGGAAGCTACCTGAACCCACCTACAGGACCACCTACACCCCCCACGAAGTGTCCCCGGAGCTCAGGGTGAAGGAGTCAGCAAAAACAGGTCAGTTCTCGCTAATCACCTTCATTCATTCATTCATTTTCCGACCCGCGTATTCACTTTTGGGGTCCTGGGGGTCTGCCGGTGCCTATCTCCAGCGCACATTGGGCGAGAGACGGGGGTACACCCTGGACAGGTCGCCAGTCCATCGCAGGCTAATCACCTATATTTTATTATTGGTCATTTAAATAGAGCAACAGTAACATTTAATGAAACGAACTGAATTTTCTATATTTTCCTAGAAAACGTAATTCTATGCTTCAAATCTCATCACTTTCTGCATGGTATTCCTTAAATAATATATATCCCTACATTTTGTGCATTCCCCATAATGTTATTAATATTCGTCATTACTCACAATAAGTTTGGGATGTTGTTATATACATGAGTGCTTTTTAATTTGCTCTGAATTTTAAAGAAATAAGTAGTAAGTTGATATTTTGATATTTTTTATAACAAATGAGAAAAAACATTTTTCATTTTTAATATTTGTCACCCCAAAAATGTAGCCAATGGCAAGAGTAGCTCCAGAGAACCAAAATGGACAATGTCAGTATCAGTGTTTTCACCATTTGGTGCAATGACCGCCTCCTCATGAGCCTCACGATGATGTTCTGAGGAGATGCATTCCACTCTTCCACAAGGGCTACACACAACTACACCCACAGTTACGTGGAGGTAGGCTGCGTTCATGCAGTCTCTGCTTCAACTGGTTTCAGACATGTTCTGTGGGGTTCAGGTCAGGGGACATTGATGTCCAGCCCATTTGAGACACTCCATCTTCCTAAAGTCGAGCTCTGACAGTTCTGATGTGGTGTAGCGTTATCATCCATGAACAGAAAGTTGGTGGTGTGCTGGTGGAGTTGGAGGATGATGATGATGGAGTCATCAATAACGAAATCAGTTTTGGGTTAAATAAAACTCCTCCACCAAAGCTTCTCCTGGGTACCATGCTGACCTTAGCGTATCGCACTATTGCATTGTTTAGGATCTGAGTCTCTCCCAAAATCCCAAACGTATGATGAGTATCACAGATAATGGTGCTACAACAAAGTATTAGAGGCCATGACCTTTTTTGTTGTTGTTTTATTTTGTTTAATGTGTTTATCTTTTGTAATGTGATTTTCACAATGTCCCTTTTTCTTTTTTCACTTATAAGGTGTTGGATTAAGTCTAAAGCAGGAGAAAAAGAACTTCTTCAACACTGCGACTCAGGAGGCGTTTCAGCGCAGGAGACCTATTCCTTCTTCTCCTCTGGAGTCCATTGAGAAAGTACTGCTCCGGTAACTGGGCGGGGTACAGAGTCAATATCAGCACATATTAATCTCTTTTTTTCTTCCAGAAACATGTTCAGAATTCTTCTGTTCTTCTTGGAGATAGAGAGAAGATCATGGACACCCAGACGTCCTATTCCTCTTCTTTTAAGAGGTCAGAGAATATAAACTGAGAAAATGACTCTTAGTTAAGTTTAACTTCCTGCCAATTACTGTGCTCACATCGAGCCTCATGGTTTCCTTTCTCTCAAAAACAAATATGAAGAATGCTAATAACTATTTTCTAAGAATTGTTATGGGTAAAGATTGAAATCGGGCATTCTATTGAAATCAATCACAATAATTCCAGTGTATGCTGGTAAAAAGTGATGAAGCTAACTCTCTCCTCTCTAACAGTCATGGATATGCCAAGGAAAGCCTGTTTCCTAGCATTAAAAAGAATCCGCCCATCAATCTCCGGGAGATGACAAGTGACCAGTGGGTGACATCATCGAAGGAGGCGTTTCGTCCGCGTAAACCTGGTACGTACCAATGACTCTTCCTTAAGTGAGTTTCTGATGCTTTCACTGCTTTCTTTTCATGTTTCATGTGTCAGCATTAAGGGTATAATGATACACACGTCTATCTCAACTATACGATACTCTATATTTCTGGTGTGTATAGTTGCATTAGCGCCGTGTAATTAAGGCTAAAGATTTACTGCTTCCAGCTCCTGCATTAAAAAAACACATAGGTGTGTAAAGGCCTTTAGACAGCGTCCAAATGTACAATTTCTAGAGCTACCAGTCTCACCAGAACAGACCATTCACTGTTCCTGCTCTATTTCTGGAACACTCTTGTGTTTTCAGAAAAGCACATTTGAAAGTTTTTAATTGGATCATACATGACGACAAAATCAGATTCCGACACTGAGTGTAGACACGTCTTTATTAACACTATGATCTGTGATTGTGCTTTTAATGAAACAGAGGCTCCTGTTCTCCTGGAGCGCAGACACCGGAATGCCAGTGATATTTTGGAGGTGGACATCCTGAAGGACAAACAGGAGAAACTGTCCACAACGAACCAGTACTTTTTCCCAGAGGTACTTTTTCCCAGAGCGATCCATGGTTTCCCCAATTGTTTTTTTTAAATATATTTTCTTGTGATCATGTTTCAAATTGTTTGTTTTGTAAAACCTAGAAAGTATCTCTCAGTGATAGAGCCTAAAAAATACCTGATTTTTAAATGTACTGTGGTACCCCGAGATACGAATGCTTCGAGTTACGAAATGTTCGAGATGTGAAACGTCTCGCGGGAAATTTCTTTTGCTTTGAGATACGAAGAATAACAAACATTTCTGATCTATTTTCCACTTGTTTGTCTTTTGCGTGTGTTTTATTATCATTTATTACATTAACAATGTGTAGATTTGAGGATTGAAGAAACGTTACTTGATTTTTCTCTGGATTTCCATTTTTCATCTACTTATTCTGTTTTTCTGAGAGCCGTTGTATGGATTAGGTGTTTTACATGTAAAACTTGCTTCAAAATACGAATAGTTCGACGAATGAAAGTCACCCTGGAACTCATTATAGTTTCCTGTCTTGGGGTACTTTTTTAAATTATTGATTTTCCTGTGACGCCCCCTCTCTCCCTCAGTAATTATTTTCCGGCGCTTGCAGTATACATTTGTGCAGACGAAACTTAAATAAAAAGTTATTTTTAATTTCAAGACATGCTACATTTTTTCCACTGATCTATTTCATACAAATGACACAATAAGTTTTGTCAGAAGACAGAAGAAGTTTTGACTGAATCCTATCTTCTTCATCAGGTCCTCCGCCCAGAGTTCCCAGTACATGTGGATGGTGCAAGCGGCAGAAACAAGAGCAGGGTTTATTTCGGAAAGCCTGGAGCTTTCTATAGGACAACCACTCAAGATCACTTTCCTATGAAAGAAGGAGTCTGCGCCAAGCCTATCAGCCACCCTCCCAGCCGTATGCTTCAGGAGCAAGGTATCACTGGTTTACATTCACTCCCATCAACTGTTATCATCATAAAGCCAAGATGATTAGATCATACAGGGGACTGAGAGAGAACATGACGTTAAATTCTTTAAATTCTGTCTTTATTCACCCTCTGTACATGCAGCAGGCGTTTCTCTCTCAGGAATCTTTCCTTCTCCCCTCATCTTACTCCTTTGTTACTAAAAGTCGCCAGAAACACCATCAAAAGTCTCTAGATTCGTCGCTGGATTATTTAAAAAGTGACTCGGCGTCACTAGTCTCTAGTAGGCAATAGTAGCGACGTCATCGAGACATTAACATTCTTGCAGGTCGTTATGAGTGTTTTCTGTCGAACTGTTGTCGTGGTTGCTACCACACTGCACAGGGTTATGCCAGTGTTCTCTATTCGTTATGATTGGAGTATAACACACGTCTTCACGGATGAATGTGTTTGTGCTAATAAAGGTTCTTAAATCAGCTCATTGTCAGCGTAGATAATTTCGTAGATCGTACCAGAGTCCTGATCCGGGAGGTGACGTCTGATTTCAATCGAGTCTGAAACATCTGATTAGAACGATTTACAATCACTTGATCAGATCGGGTGACATCCCGACACTTTATACCTTTTTCAAAAACATTCCAATCTTACTTTTGAAGTTAACCTTCATTACATTTAAATCAGGAGGAGTTTAAATTCCCCCTCCCCCCATTCAAATAGTTTTTCTTTCCTTTTGTTTATGTAACGTAGTAATTTTTAAACGTTTTCTTCTTTCAGTGCCAGAGCGTATGTTGACATCCACACAAAAAGACTTTGTGTTGCAGAGAGGGGGAAGACCCGAGCTGTCTCAGAGTGAGCTACAGCGGGTAAATATTGTAATCTTTATTTCTTCTACTAATGAAGAGTTCTGTTACTGTACTTTGTAAATATGCAAACTATATGTGAAAGAGGAAATAAGGATTTCAAAACCTTTTCATGTTTGTGTTTGTAAAGAGAAATTTGGAAAGAAAGGGTTTTCATGAAAACTATTTGTTTCTGTTTCTAAATGTAATAATTCATAATGAGTCTCTGATAACATAAAAAAATCTTTATTTTTCTCCCAAGAATGCTATGAATCCATGACCAGTGATTCCACATAATGCAGTAAATTTGTTCCATCACCATAAATACTTGTTCTATAAACCTATTTATTTTAGTACAAAAATGCAACAATTAATGGCATGTAATGGTGATTTTCACTTATTTGGAGTACAGCTTGATGAAAAAGTGGGCTACATTAATTTTGCTGTATTTTTACCGTTCCATTCAAACTCATTCATTAGCTGTGTTTCCACCCAGCTATAAATCTCTGAAAATATCATATTGTTACATCCTGTGTATCGTGACTCTTTAAACATTTTTTTTTGTGAAACTGTGTGTTGGGCTAATTTTGGGACGATGTAGCCAGGCTAGTTCTATCCTGGGATTGATGGTGTTCAGACTGGGGGACAAACCATTAAATAACCTCTTGCTGTTTGTGTTTTAGGTGAGAGACAGTCATATCAGGTTCCAGGAGGCCAAACCTGATTTCAGCACAACTCACAGAGAGATGTTTGTGCCCAAACCATACGTCCAGCTCCCCAAAATCCACTCTTTTGTGCGGAACATCAGCCACATGCCTTTCTGAGCTGAATGTTCCGTTTCCTTTGTTTCCTGAGACGTATTCACCTTGTGAAACCGACTGATTTGCCAATGATTCCACTCAACCTGGGTCCGCCATCTTACAAAGGGCAAATTTATTTGTTGCCATAGGTGATTAAAGGGCTCCAGACAAAAAAAATCAGCTAAGGGGCTATTGGCTTCCACAGGAGAAAAACAAACAGGCACCAAATATTTTTTTAAGAGCCACATAAAGAAATCATCTTTTCGTCTACTCTACCATTCTTACAGTTTCAGCATCTTGTGAATCTTCTGGGAAGTGAAGCTCTCTTGGAAACTTAATGTCACTTCAAACTTACGAACGATATACAGTGAAAGAATTTTTCTTCACGCTGATTCTGAGCCACTGTCACTGCCACTGACCACGATTGTCAATATCACTTGGCCACTGACTGAGTTTGGACGTCTTCTCTTCTTTTTTGCAGACAGACAGCGTTTGAAACATGGTTCTGGATCAAACTGATCAAGGATCAAATCTTTCAGGATTGACACATGGAGTGAATTGTGTACTTTAGATTTGATCCTGTTTTGAGCTGAACTTTGTTTTTCAACTGGATGCAGAACATTCTTGGAATCTGTGAAGTGGAGCTCTTTTGTTAGTAGGACTTCCCACAAGCTGCAAAAGGTTTTTCTGAAAACTGTCCTTGTACAAGAGTTTTCAGCAATCTCCATTCTTCCTGTACAACACCGTCACATCCATTTTCAGCAAGATGTCTTGATACCAGCAGTGTGTCGATTTCTTCTTCTCCAAAAGTGTAGATGTCATCTGGCCAAGGATCCCGACAAAACCATGAGAAGCATTGAATGATCTCAGTCCCTTTTTTGTGCTGTGTGTTGTCTCTCGTTAGATCAAACCTCCAAAATTTTTCATTTTGACATGGTTTCTCTGGAGCAGAAAGATCACTCTCTTTACCCGTTCATATTTTGGAGCTCTCTTTCAGACGTCTACATACTTACATAGGCACCATACTGCAGAACCTCCGATCTATAGCGGGCCTGTGCAGTTTGATCCGCAGTTTTGCCATCATTTCATCATTTTTTTCACAATGCAATGAGCAAAACTCCACAATAATTCTGGTGCGTGGGATTATCTTATTGAATGACAGACACGAGATCACTGTACACTGACTTTGGACGCGCATGTGTCTCCAGGTGGCACGTCTGTGTTCGACCTCCTATCAGCTCGCCTGGGAGCTTCCCATGACCTCTCAGTGAGTCATCCAGACAAACCGGTATGATTCAGTTTGTGCAAGCTCCCCAGGTTTAAAACGTAGTTTACATCCCTGTCTTCGGACAGGAGCATCATTTCTGCAAGAGGTCACTGTCCTTGAAAAAAGGACCAGTTGAGCCAGTTCCTCCAGCCAACATTGAACATGGGTGTTACAGCCCATAATTTCTTGTTCCTGGCCTCCTTGACTGGCTTTCATTAACCACGTCTTGAGATCAGTTGATCAAGCATAGGAAGATTGTTCTTGGGCACATCGGCCCTCTGGGTCTTCAGATCAACTGAGAGAAGAACCACTTTGCCCCTGTGCAGGTTGTTTTCTTGCTTAGGATGGAGCCAGACTCCGTGAACATACGGGTGCATCTTTGTAGAGCGTGCTCTGGCTTTGCTGACCGCTCTCATAGCAGTGTCATAATGACAAGTGGTCAAACTGAATTCCTTTCAAAGGCTCCTGGGCATATAGCAGCTGGAGCCTCAGTGATTTCACCTCTTCAGCTATGGTTTCGTTCTTGGGTTGGGAGTTGTCTTCTTTACTTGAAGGTTTGGAGGTCTGTATTTTTCCTTTGAGTCTTGGGTTCCCCTCAGGAAATTTCAAAGTGGAAGGTTGTGACCACATGGGGTGCTGTGTGTGGATCCCAATGGGAGACTGGGTCCTGGACCGAACACATGCCTGTGGGTACATCAACCATCTCGCGTTAGCTACAGAGATCCTGGTATTGCCATGCTTTGGCTCACTCCTCCGAGGTCATCATGTGCCCGTGAGGATGAACAGCAGGATGAATTAGATTACATTAACCACCAGGGTGTACACTCCCATCAGCTAAACTGTCTCATTCAGCAACTTGCTCCTCATGGCCTCTCCCGGTGTGATCAACCGGATTGTTGTTAGCCGTCGTGGTTTATTTCCACTAAAAGGAGAATGGCAACCTCATTGCCTGGTTGTCCAAGAAGAAACGCCTGTACGCATTTATGCCAGTGAAGCCTTCTAGCACTGGTATTGTGCAAGGGCAGGGAGGACGGACACGAGCTGCTCCCTATTGAGCCCCTCTGGTCCAACAAAGCTCTGTTGTCCAAACTCTCATCGCTCGTGATAGTCCCTCCTTGGACAATCTCCCTGAGGTGGGATTTCTCACTCAAAGCTGGACCTCTGCCCTAATTGGTGAGGACTTGGACCAAACGTTAGCGCCCACTACTAGCATGCGCTACGCTAGGAAGTTGGGCTGGTTCTTCTGTGTTTTTCTATGTAGCCATGATTTCTTCCTTTCACTTTCTAGTCAAAGGCAAATCGGTCGGACTGCTCCAGGGGGCTAGATTCTTTAGGCCTACTAGGCCCCCCTCAATACCCTCTTGAGAACTCTCCGATGCCTTCTATGACCTACGGATGTCAAACCCTTGCTTTCAGCAGAGCAGCGGTTAGCCCACTGTATTGTTGAAGCTATCCAACTATCTTGAGGTGAGTGAGACCTCTCTTCAGTTGAGGATCCACTCCACGCGTGGCATTGCCTTCTCGTGGGCTTTGGCTCTGGGCTCTCACTCACTGACATATTTAAAGCTGCGGGCTAGTCAACACCCAACATCAGGTATTACTACCTAGACGTGGCCTCCGTCTCCTCTGCAGTAATGATTGGTGTAGACTCGCAGCACTCTTCCTCCTAGGAGAGCATACTCCAACTTCCTCCTAAAAACTCTGCTCAGCTGGTTCTATCGGAGGTTTTTTGCCTTCGGGCCTGACCTCAAAAACTAAGTTCAGATCAGGGGTCCCTTCTTTTATGTGTCCCTCTCTGCGTATTCCATAAAACTCACTGGGTCTGGTGGGTCTTCGTATGATCCCCATTCTGTTCCTTCCTTTACCTTAAACGGAGATCGATGGCCTCTGCCCCTACAGCCACAGGATGATGATTCCCACTGGTTCGTGCACCTCCGCACAACTGAGGACAGCAAAAGACTTCCACAACCGAGGACTGCAAAACTCTTTCCAGTGTTGGCACCATGTTCACATGACAGGAATCGTCTGGACATAGGGGTAGAAAGAGCACTCAATGATGTTTTAAGGCCTTAGCAGCAGAAGTTTGGTGTTGGATCCAGGTCACTTCCAGGGGAATCATTTCAAATCTGTCGGTTTCTTCACGTGAATATGTCTCTGTTCTCTCCTTCAGGGAACATTTTTAAACGTCTCCCCTTTATTAAATGTTAATAAATGCATTTCAAAACTCTATCGTATGTTATGTTTTGCCTGAAGTATGATGAGTTCTAAAGTTCTATTATTAGATAAATGTTGTAGTCATTTAAACGTCTGATGCTATATGTAAGAGTGAAGCATATTTCCCAACTCAAAAGTGAACAGAATACATTTTTTATAATTTTTGCATCACGAAAACATTAACACTGTAACTCCCACCTGTTTCCGAAACCACTGACCTGGGGGGTATTCCAGAAAGCTTGGTTAACTTACCATATGATAAATCATAACCTCTGGGTTGATTTACCCTAAACAGGCATACCATGAGTATGTCAGTTCCAAAACACCTGAGAAGAGTTAGTTTAATCAACCTCCAACTGGTTACCCAGAGTTAATGCGCGTGCACGGTGCATATATAAAGACATTTTCAATGGATCGCCGATTTCACGAGTCACCAGGGAAAGTAAAAGCGAAAAAAAGAGAGCGGCGTATTTCACAGAGGCGGAGTTGGAGGTTTTAATTCACGCTTATGAGGAGTTTAAGCCAATAATATTAAAAAGAAGCAATACAGCTGGTTCAGCTAAAGCAAGAGAGTTGGCTTGGCAAAAAATAACGGACAGAGTAAATGCGTGAGTGTATTAAATTACAAATTTGGTATTGGCTCCCGTTTTATTATAATACAAAATAATGAAGTATGACTTTTACAGCCTTTTGAATATGTTATATCACTACGAAAATAATTAATACATGTATAGATATACATAATATGACTAAATATTAAATATGCGTCATAGATTTTACTACAAAGGACAAACCTGCCACTCTGTGGAATTCGTCTTTAATAACAAGCAGAGGTTTATGGCCAGGGAACTGTACAAACGTGGGTAAGAACTGTTTAAGTGCCAGACATACTGTACGAACGGCTCTACACACAGTTGCCTTTCCCACATGCTCTGAATCGCCCACACTGTACAAAAAATGTCCAGACGCAAAAAACCTAAGTGCTATGCACAGAATGTTTTCTGTGCTAAGCGCAGAACCGCGGTTTGTCACATTCACGATATGCGGTTTTAAAAGACGTGTTAAATAAACTAACGAATCTTTTGAAAAGCGATAACGCTCTTTCAAATATTCATTAGGGTATGCAAACACATCAATACGTGGTCTTATAACCCTCTCCCGACGAAAAAAACCTCGTATAATTTGTGCTTATACGTCCACAGGATCCTCATCAAAAGGGCACGCCATGCTCACCAACCTTCTGAAACGAAGTTACACTGAAACATAACCTGCCGCCGAGCAGGTTATGTTCAGAGAGTCAGTTGCTATGGTTACATACATACCCAGAAAGTTACCTCCGTTTTTGGAACCGAAAGTTGAGGTTATCCACGAACTTACCCTTAAACATACCCAGGTATGTCACATAACCTGCTTTCTGGAATACCCCCCTGGGGTCATTCGCTGTCATGATCACTCAAGGCAATCCTCAGTATTGATGACAATCAAAGGTATCTTACATAAACTCCATGTTCTCTCTCATAGTCTGCTTGTGCTAATTTTTGCCCCAGGACCCTTATACAGGAACATTTCATTACATTCTTCTAACACTAAGTGTGTGACCGTGTTTGTGGGAGGGACAACACACATACATGTAGATAAAGGAGAAGAGCACACTGCTAGAAGCCATTCATCAGTGTGTGTAAGCTACTTCCGGCAACTCCTTCTGATTGGTCAATGGTTTACTATCAATTTTCTGGCCTTGTTAAAAGTAAATGTCACTCCATCTTGTACATAATAGGGTCTTAATGTAGGTAGAACAGATGTTCAGTAACTGTAAACCCTGGAACAGAACGTCAAATATTATTCTTGTGTTCAGATTAAGAAACTGTAATGCGCGTTGTTTCCATGTGCGAGCTCCACAGTTCTCACCGCGCGCTGGCTCGTGGGTTCTTGGCTTTGTTGCAAGGAGGACACTGACAGGAAGATCAGGGAGTCACAACACTTGATTTATTAAACAAGAAGAGGTGAACATCGTACATCAGCCACATCCGATTACTCAGCGCGAGTCATTTCTCTCTCTACACACTTCCTCACCTTGTGCTTAACTATCTGATCTCGCGAGGCTAGCAACGTCTCTCTTCTCGCGATATTACCCCTTCGTCTTATTTAAAGTTAACCTCTGATTTCACTCCCGACATAATACTCCCTTACCCAATAAGAAATGGCCTCATTTCTATAACACAACCCATATACTGATATGGAATAAAACAAAATGTATAGAACTGTAACATTCAAAACAAACCATTAACCAAAACTTGCATCAAAAGGGGCCAAATAGTACAGGAACGTGTACCCAAAAATGCAACATAAATCACAAAGGCATTTTAAGCTTGTACGTAAAACACAAGAAATACAGTGAACATTCAGTAAATCAATAAAGTTCAAAATCCATTAAACAGGAAGGCATCCGACGTGCCCTGGGGAGCACATTTCGAGTGGACACTATTATCAGGTGATTCAGGAACACCTGTTGACAGTCCAGCTTCAGGTGTGCTCGGTGTTGGAATTAACAGTCCAGAGTCTGAGCCCTGCAAATCACCTATAGGGCAGGATCGCTGTTGGGCTCCAGGCAAATGCAAATGGGGGTGAGACAAAGGTGGTAGCACCAACGAAACCTGAGGTGCAGGAAGTCCTGGTGGCACAGGTGTAACGAGGGGCGGGAGGAGTCCAGACAAAATGTTCAGAGTGTTTGGTTGATCAAGGGAGGAAGGGGAGTTAAGGGTGCGGGTCTGCTTGGCGTCAGCAATGTACGGTTTCATGCGATTGTAGTGAACGATTTTTGCTTTTGCATTAGGTTGAGATGTGTCACGCACTTCAGAATTAACAGGGGTGGAACTACCAAAGGGGCAAATTGGTCGCAAAACCTCATACGGCCTATCCAACGTGGATACAGTTTGTTCTGGCAGTGGGCAGGATCATCCACTAAAACCATGTCACCACTATTATATGGAGTGTATTTCATGTGACGATCATAGTTCAGGCGTTGTTGGTCTTGAGCCTTGTCTCGGAAAGCAGTGGCAGCACGATAAGCACGGGTCAGTCTCTGGCGCAATGCATTCGCATATGCTACTGGTATGCCCATTGTTGCTGAACCGGAAAAGTCATTGTCCTGAAGAAGTGTGTTCAACGGAATGCGGGCTTCCCGGCCATGAGCCAGAAAGAAGGGTGTCAGTCCTGTGCTAGTGTGTGTAGTGGTGTTGTAAGCCAATGCAACCTGTGGGAGGTGCTCATCCCACTCCGTACCAGAGTCAAAAAGATGTTTGGAAAGTTCATCTTTTAGAGTACGATTAAAATGTTCAACTGCTCCATCACACTGAGCATGATATGGGGATGTTCGAAGCTTCTTGATTGACAACAAGTTACAAAGGTGCTTTATGAGGTCAGATTCAAACTGTCTGCCCTGATCCGAGTGTAGGGCCTCAGGGACACCATGCTGTGGAATGTAGTGGTCAAAGATGCAACCTGCCACCGAGACAGCTGTCTGATCTCTTAATGGATAGAGGTTGACAAACTTGGTGTACAGTTCCATCATTACAAGTACACAGCGGTTACCTTTGGTCGAAACAGGCAACTCTGTTATATCTGCAGCCACTATTTGAAATGGACGTTCAGGTGAGATAGGAATGAGTGGTGTCTGTGGTCGGGGTACAGGAGAACGCCGCGACTGGCAAGCTGTACATTGGGAGCAATGTTTGGCAATGTCTGTAGACATATAAGGCCAGTAAAAGGACCGCGTCGCTCTCTAATGTTTTTGCCTGACCATAGTGACCCACTGATGGAAGTCCATGAACATGACTGAGTACTTCCGGAATCAATGATGTAGGAATGACCACCTGCAAAGTATTATCACCAAAAGAGTTGCGCAAGTGTCGGCATAACACACCATTGTGCATGATGAGGCGACTAAACTGAGTCCACAGCTTTCTGAGGGACGGGGAAGCATCACGTAGCCTCCATAAGGGTGGTCTACACCCTGTTTTTATCCAAGAGAAAACAACAACTAGATCTGGATCCGACCTTTGTTTTTCCATCACATCCCACTCACTCTGGATCAGAACGAGATTTGATGTTACGCGATTTAAAACAGGTGTAGGCAATAGGTAATTTTTGTTCATGGACAATGTTTGGGTGTATGCTGACACCGGTTTTGCTTGCAAAGGTACTGATGTGGTCTGAGTTGCCACTGAAAGGGTGGACACATCACCACGAGAGCAACTATCAGATTCAACAAGAGTAGGGTCTGGTCGCCTAGACATGGCGTCCGCATTAAGGTGTTTAGCGCCATCACGATGAATGACACGCCAATCATAAAGGTCCAACTCAATGGCCCAAAAAGCTCGTCTACCTGTGGGGTCATGATCTAAAGGAAGTTTCTTAAGACCCACCAGAGGCTTATGATCCGTAATAATAGTGAATGAGTGACAAGCCAGATAGTGTCGGAAGTGGCGAACCGACCACACAATGGCATACAACTCTCGATCGAACGTAGACCATTTTTGTTCTGAAGCAGACAGCATATGGCTAGCATACGCTATGACATGCTCTTATCCTTCCATCTGTTGTGAAAGAACTGAGCCTACAGAATGCAGGGAAGCATCGGTGTAAAGAAGGAAAGGAGCTGAAAGATTTGGAAAAGCCACAATTGGCGATGAAGTCAGAGCTCGTTTTAGTAGATTGAAAGCTTCATTTGCTTCAGCTGACCAAGAGAATGACACTCCCTTATGTGTAAGATGGTACAAGGGTTCTGCTGTGTGTGCAAAGTGTCTAATAAATCGACGGTAATAGGAACACAGACCCAGAAAAGCTCTGACCTGTGTGGCTGATTGTGGGACTGGCCATGTCTTGACTTTATCTATGTTAGATGGGTCTGGCTCAACACCGGCACTGGAAACACGGTGGCCCAGAAAAGTAACCGAAGAACGTACTAGATGACACTTGGACGGCTTAAGTTTTAGGCCAGCTGCACGGAATCGCTGGAAAACTTCACGTAAGTGCTGTAAGTGTTGTGGGAAATCAGCACTGTAAACGATGATATCGTCTAAGTAGATCAAACAAACGCTCCAGTGCAGACCCCGAAGCACAAGCTCCATTAAGCGCTGGAAACTGGGCGAGGCGTTGGAGATGCCCATTGGCATCATACGGAATTGATATAAGCCAGTACCAGTAGAAAAGGCAGTCTTTTCTTTGTCATCTGGATTAAGTGGTACTTGCCAGAAACCAGCAGTCAAGTCAATAGTGCTAAACACTTTAGCTCCAGAAAGCCTATCAAGGGTATCATCCACCCGAGGAAGAGGATGTGAATCTTTAATTGTGACTTCATTGAGGCGTCTGTAATCAACACAGAACCGATGTGTGCCATCCTTTTTCCGAACAAGCACAACCGGTGCTGACCATGGGCTATGAGACTCCTCAATGACGTTGTGGTCCAAGAGCTTTGACACCTCTTGCTGTAGTACAGCCTGCGTAGCTGGCGATGTTCTATATGGGCGCAACTTTATTGGAGCAGCCTCACCAGTATTAATGCTATGTGTAATTAAATTGGTTTTTCCATAGTCATGAGAATGAGAGCTAAAAATGTCAGCAAACTCTGTCAGCAGGCACGTGATCTGTGACCGTTTAACTCTATATCCTCCGAATGGCCTTCAAGCATTGGATGGACAGGTTCTGTAGAAGTAGTCACGGCTGAGACTAGCGTATACTCATCATGCGTATTGGCAGTGACTGAGAAAAGCAGACCTAATGGGCATCCAGCATCAAGAGTGACTTGTTCACTAGTTGGATTATGCCCCTCCCTTTGTGAATGGAAGTCAGCGTTCGAGCGACTCCTAAGGTCAGAATCGGGGGAGGCTGTGGGTCCAGTATACCCACCTACGTGTCAGTAAAAGGATTTACTACACCATTATCTTTGACTGAAATTGGGATTACCATCTCTGACATAGACACAATTCCGACAGTCACCTGAGAAACACTAACTGCAGAACTTTGCACTGGAACCAGTGACTGAGGTGGCGAAAGAGGCACTGAGGTGTTATATAATTGTAAATGCGCATTTGGTATGTCAACGGTAACGTTGTGCTCAATTAGGAAATCCCATCCTATTAAAACAGGATGAGTAGCGGTGCATACTACATGAAATACATGGGAAAATGTGACATCCCCAATATGTATGGGAGCTGTCACAGAGCCAAGTATGTCCAGTAGCTGTCCAGTTACTGTTGACGCTAACACAAATGACTTGCTGATAGATTGAGTAGACAAGGCTGGAATGGATTTACGACAGTCATCCGTAATGAGAGATATACCCGACCCTGTATCCACTAAAGCATGAAGTTCAGCACCAGCTAATGTAATTTGAATAAACAGTGTGGGTGGAGTAGAGTTACAAGCAACTAAATCAGTGTGGACCATTACTGGGGATGAAGCTGGCATTTGGTCCCCAATTGAAGCAGCTACAACGTCTGTGGTAAAATATGTCATCAATTGGGGGGAGGCTGATCATGTTTGGAGTGGCCACGGTAGTGTTGTGAGGAACAACATTGTTCCCGAGGGTATTGGCGTCGACCTCTCTGTGCATGTTGTGCAGTACAGCAGCAGTGTTGATGACGATGTTGGTCGTCCACGCCAGGCTGGTGATGGTGTGCTGTGATGTCGTAGTCGACAGCTGCACAGGTCTGATGTGAAGAGAGCGTGGAAGATGTAACCCCATCCTGAAGACTGGAAATCCGTTGTGAAAGCTGGTCCATACGTTCATCCGTCTGTCGTAGATGAGACATGCAAGTACATGCTTGTAAGGCATGCAAGTCAGCTCGGAGTTCAGCTATGGCTGATGCCAGTTCAGTGATGTGGGTTGGTGTCACTGTGTTAGCTGATGGTTGTTGATGCACAATCACAGGCATAACAGCTGAAGGGTTAGCAACACTGATGGCCAACTGAGCACGTTCACATTGAGTGGCTACTTTCAAAGCACTGTCCAAGGTCACAGCACCGTGCTCATGAATTTTTAGTTGGAGCGATGGGTCTAAACCGGTCATAAACCTACGAAAAATTTCACAATTCCGTGCCGCTGCATCATATCGTGGAAATGCTTCAGTCACTAAATTTGTTAGCTCAGCAGCATAGATTTCAAGAGGTTCTTGTGATTTGCGAGGACGTGCACTCAAAAACGTCTGAAATGTGGCCAAAAATGTTGCACGGCCAAAAACAGTGGTCAAGCTGGCTTTAGTTAACTCATAGTCAGCTTTCACTTCAGGTGGGAGAGACTGCCAATATGTGAATGCAGGGCCAGCAAGCTTTACAGGCAGAAGTTTGGCTTTGTCAGGGAGTATAGCTGAGACATTAAGTGCAACTTCGAATCTCTGTATCCATGCACTAAAAGGCTCTGTACCATCTCCCGAAAAAGGATGAGGAAGGTCAATTTTAAATGGCAGATGTGGGTTTGCTGCGTCTACAACACGTATGTCTCTCTGTATTGCAGCTGCGTTATTCTCCTCGTCTGCCATGTTGTGTGGGAGTTGTGTAATCCGAACTTGCAAAAAGGGCACATGAAAAAAAAAACTGTGCAAAACAGTATCAACGTCTCTGCAGGTTAAAGTGGCGATATTCACAACGTTTAATACTGAAAACAAGTGTCTTTAAAAAAACAAGCCAACCAGCGCTGCCACCAGTGCAACACGCGTTACAAAACTAATATTTTAAACAAGGAATTATGACCTAAACTAATTAGCCTAGTTAAGCATTTAAATTGCTCTTTAAGCTGAAGAATAGTACCTTGCAATATAACTAGTTAAATCACCAGCACTTCCATCATGGCAAAGACAAAAGGGATTCGTTTGAATTATATAGGGAAAGATTTTTTAATATTCATAAAGATTTGTTTAGCAAATCGGTTTAAAGTGTGTTATGGTAAAAATATACCTTCTCAATTGATAATAAACACTGGAGACCGTTTGAGAGAGAACACAGCAAATGCGGCTATTTATTATAAAGATGAAGCAGTCTCAACTCATTTCCTACACACGTGATATCAGCATGGAAGAAGAACGCGCATATCTTGCGTGGTTAAAGGTAAGACGAGCGCTGGAAGAGAAGAGAGAGCCAGAAGCCCATCCTCATCTCAAGTTATACCCTCAAGGGGCGGTACTCAAGTGTTACGTGTGATTTAAGAGTTTCTCAAATTCCGTTTCTCTAAATGACCACTAGATGGTAGCATTACACAAGAATACAGGAAATTCCCATCACAAGTGTGACGAGCTACAGTGAGAAGCATTATCAAGAAGCTGAAAGAGACCAACACATAGAAGAACAAGACGAACAGATGCAGGAAGAGAAATAATTGAAAAACTTTGCCATGTTTTTAAGACTCAAGATAAACTACCAAGACGTGAAGGAATGGAATTGATGTCTCAACCGTCACTAGAGCCCTCCACAGGAATACACTGAAAACTCACTGCCACTTCTGAAGAAGAGACATCCATGACCAAGAAAGAAATTTGCTAAGGACAACCTAGAGAAATGTGTCCTTTGTCAAATGGAAACAAAACATGGTTTTAGAGAAAGAAGGTCGAGGCCATCAACCCCAAGAGCAGCGCTCCCACAGTGAAACGTGGTGGGGGTGTTTCAGTGTATTTGGTGCTAAGATTCTCGTCGAGGGTGAAATAAACATGAATCAGAATATTTTGAAAGACAACCTGGTTTCATTCGACATTTTTCCTTCCAGCACGACAAGGATTTAAAGAAAACCTGATGAAGAAATATCTCAAAATAAACAAAGTATACTTCATTCTCCTGCACAAAGTCCAGACTTAAATCCAATATAGATCTTTTGTTTGCAATATTTGTGACATTGTAACGTTAGTATGCATAGAGAGAATTTATAAATAGTCTTATGAATAAGATGAACTGCTTAAAATTGTACAATTAGAAATGTTTGCTTTGACCAGATTGAGGATGTGTCAAGAATGTAAGGGAAGAGGACCCAGCACACTTTTCAGAAAGGCAAAAACTGTCAGTACCCAGGACGTAGATGTTAGCTGAGTGAACAAGTGTCTCTTGAACAGATTCAGTAACCCAGAGTCTCCACTTCAAGCAGGGTGATGGCACGATGTGGGGCATCAGTGGAACTCCACCCATTATGGGCTGTTCATGTGTCAGTGAGATAAGAGAAACCACGGGAAAGGACTCTGCATGACAGTCCTCATTGGTTATGGAGATGTTGATAACTGGCTCGAGTAACCATGTCCATTTTTCAGAGCAAGGTGGAGGAACAGTAGAGGGCACCGGTGGAACTCCACCCATTAAGGGCTATTCATAAATGGGCTGCTGGTAGCAAGGGTCAGAAACAATGATCAATCTCTCAGTTCTGGAGACTGGTCTCTCCAGCATTGACACTGGAAGCAAGGTGTTCCTCTCCACATTAGAGGAAAAGCAGCGACCAACAATAGAGCTCCACCCGTTATGGGCTGTTCATTATTTACAGAAATGCTGGTTTCATTTATCCTCCAATGCTGCCATAAATATAAAAAGCTGACATTGTTATGACCACCAAACTCACTTGATTTGATCCTCATTGGGAAATCACAGGGGTATTGTCGAGAGGCAGATGAGAGACACCAGACCTGCCCTTGTACATGAACAACCAGACATCACAAGGCTGCGCTGAAGGCTGATTACTTCCATTCCATGCCACAAACAATCACTAACTCATCCAAAATGAGGCTCAGTGAGGTACTAGTATAAATAAATTATCATAATGTTCAGGAAAAAAAAAGTTTTTTTTGTTTGAATTATTACAATTGTTCTCCCACCCCCGGAGGAAAGACGTCAGCAGACAGATAACTCGTCCATAAACAGACTGAAGCGTGTCTATAACTTTGACATTCATTCACAGCCCGAGTAAAACTGTAAGGCAGTAAATACAGTTGGTAAACCGTCAAATGACATTGGAACACAAAAGTAAAAATAAACATACTCACGATGCTCTGCAGACACTACAGGAATCGTAAAAATCAACACCACATGTAAAATCTGTCCCATGTGCGTTCGAACTGTCGTCCCACACTCTAGACGTCACAGGCCCCGCCTCCACAATAGTCCCAAGACACACAACTATATGCAAAAATTAACACACGACCTGTGTAATAGAACACTCCCCGTCTGAAATCAGGTGATTTCACATACACCACCATAACATTATAATTCAGGGATATTTATTAATCTGGAGGAATTAGCACAACTATCTCACAGATAGGCCTGATAAACAGAATCGGTTTGTCCTTGTCCAAGACTCCACTTGGAAACACCTTGGTGATGCGACCCAACGGCCAACTGCTGCATTTACATTGGTGTCTTTCAGCAGCACTGCTGTTCCTGTGGCCACATTTTGCTCTTCTGATTGCCACTTCTTTCTGTACTGCAGTGTGGAAAGATATTGCTTTCTCCATTTGTCCCAGAAGACCTGAGAATGGTGTTGAACCTGTTTCCATTGGTTTTTGTACAGGCTTGCTTTTAGAAAACTTCTTTGCTTCGTGTGACTCCACCCTATATTATTCTGAGTCAGTAGGGTGGATGGTGTCAAAATCCTAGGATCATCTGTGTCTGATGAGACTGGAACCAAAGGCCTGGAGTTCACAATGAGAGCAGCATTGAGTCAAGGATTCTGCGTGTCACTCCAATCATCCGCTCCAACACTCCACCCATGTGAGATGCATGAGGGGGGTTGAAAACCCATGAACATTTTTGCTCCGTCAAATACCTTGAAACTTGTGCATTGTCAAGATTAGACAAGATATTCAGTTCTCTCCACGCTCCGACAAAATTTGTCCCTCTGTCCAAACGTATCTGTTTCACTGGACCCCTGATAGCAATGAAACGTTGAAGGGCATTTATGAACGACAGTGTTTCCATTGATTCTATTAGCTCTATGTGGATAGCCCTGATGGTGAGACAAGTGAACATCACTGCCCATCGATTGCTATTGGCATGACCTCCTCGCGTGCGGCGTGCAGAAATCTCCCATTGGCTAAACACGTCTATGCTAACGAAAGTGAAAGAAAAAAATGTAAAACAACCTCCCACTCTCAGGACACCCTCAGCGTCCACGATTGGGTTCAGCTTATACAGCACGCTAGTTCTGGGAACATTTTGGCCTTGGTGCAGGCATTTGACTTTGGCATACCTCGCTTTGACTCTAGCTTCTTCGGGTTCTGCGCAAACCTTCGCGGCGGCCGATTTCACTTTGGAACACGTCAAATGTTTTGACGATACAGACCGTTCAGACCTTTGATCCGGTTGAATCAATTCCTCCAAGGCGGAGCTTGTTCTTCCATGGCTGTAGTTTGTTGCTGGAGTGCGTTGTTTTACTGTTCTGCCACCCACTATTGCCCCGGAGACAAGACGTCAACAGACAGATAACTCGTCCAAAAACAGACTGAAGCGTGTATATAACTTTTATAATTTATTGCAAGATGTCATAACACTCTGTGACATTCATTCACAGTCCGCGTAAAACCGTAAGGCAGTAAATACAGTTGGTAAACCGTCAAATGACATTGGAACACAAAAGTAAAAATAAACATACTCACGATGCTCTGCAGACACTCACATCTACAGGAATCGTAAAAATCAACACCACATGTAAAATCTGTCCCATGTGCGTTCGTCCCACACTCTAGACGTCACAGGTAGAGGATGACATTTGTTGGGATTTCCCGCGGGTCCCGTGATTCCCGTGGGATTCCTGTGGGATGAGATAAACTTTTTATTAATATTGTGATCGGGATGGGATGGGAATAAATATCAACGGGAGCGGGCAGGAGCGCGAACACCATTAATAGATTATAATTTTCTGTGTTAAACAATCCAAACGAGATGCGCCGATTTTTTTGTAAATCTTTCAGTGTGTCAACTCACGGAAGAACATTTTATTTCCAGGTCAGCAACAGAAGTTGAACCACATTAACATTGAAGCTGTCGCCCGTGACAAGTAGAGAGAAACAGACTTTTGGCCAGGAGCCAAACAAGTGGACAGACGAGTGATTGATTTCCTGTAATCGCTTTAGCAACAGTTTAGTTATATCACTGTAAATATAATATTTATACTGTAGAAAATAATATTACCATTGTCTTAGTAGTAGTAATAGGTTTATGAGTGTTAGATTGAACAGTTTTTTTTTACCATGTTCTGTCTGTGATTCGCGCACATGTGTCTTTTTTTCCTTATTTCCTCACATTCTTCCGCCGTTTTTGGCACAATAAAGTGTTAGATTTCAATGTTTATACTATCATCGAGAGCCCCTGTGAGTTTTGTGAATTTTTCAATGTAAGTCATATGTAACCAAGTGATGACGATTTGTAGTCTGTGAACCTGCGGTTTACGTCATCACGTAATTAGGAAATAATCCGGAAGGTGAGCAGAGAAAGGTAGCACGAGGAACAGTGTGAATCTGCAGTCATCGGGTTAAGAAACAACAGTAGTGTGAGTAAAACAGTAGTCCTCATACAATTATGAGTTAAAGAGAGCTGACATCCTTTTCTGAATGCAAAATTTGTACTTCGGAATGTTAGGTTTCCGAGATAAACCCAAGAGCGTTCTGATCACGTGATATTTCCGAGAGTGCATGGTTGCAATAAGGGTGAGTGATTATGAGCTCCTGAAGTATCTTAACACATGAAAGTTTCATGTTTATTGTGTGTTATTGTTTCCCGATGCGTACGTAATGCAAGAACATGTTTTCCATGTGTAAAGGATGGATATTTAGTGTGTGATTTTGTGTTCATAGGAATGCCACTACAGTGTTTTATGTAGTTTATTGTTCTTGTTAGATTTTGTTCATTTAAAGAGGCCACTACACTATCTTATTTAGAACCTATTGGATTAGGGTTTTCATAAGAAAGAATTGCTAGACTCGGTAACTGACACCGTAATTTAGTAGTGACTGTTGTTGACGTTGTTGACAGTGTTCCAAAGCGTCATACTGACTGCTAGTGGTGAGGGTGAGAATTTTTCCCCTGAGAGAAACCCACTGTTTCTTACTTTTTTTTCTGTGTACTTTAAATGTGTATAAGTAAATCTTTATTTTCTTTGTTATTTATTTGAATAAATGTCAACAAATTAAAGGACTGTGGTGTCAAGAGTTATTTTATCGCAAGGAGTTGGAGATCCTGCAACAAAATCACAAAAAAGCGATGGATGCTATTGACGCTTTACAAGGGGGTGTGGGTAAAACTTATGTTTATGTGCCCAGAGAGAGACACATAAGCTCATTCACTGGTAACACTGAAAGAGATGGGAAATCTGTGGATGATTTCATAGAGGAAGTAAAGCGTGCTTTAAGAGCTCGTAATCTCACACCTGAGGATGAATGTGATTTTGTTATGTCTTTGCTAAAGGGGGACGCGTTAGAAGAAGTAAGGCTTCGTCGCGACATTGATGCAGATGGAGTAGAGGACATATTGGCTTATCTGAAAGACTCTTTTTCAGAAAAACGTAGCAGTGCCCAGCTCCTCCAAGACTTTTATGGGCGTAAACAAAAGGAGGGAGAGGATGTGCGTGAGTTCTCTTACGCATTAGCTCAGGCATTTGGTAAAGTTACAAAACTGACCCCGAACGTGATCAGAGATGAGAAAAAAACATTAAGAGACCAATTCGTGGAGGATCTCAGAGACTTTTCCCTGAGACGAGAGCTCCGAAGATATATACGAGAGAATCCTCATTCCTCTATGGTTGAAGTGAGGGAGGAAGCTTATTTGTGGAACCTTGAGGGGCCCCCAAGTAAAGCTAGGACCTCTAAAAGTATATCATCTGAGTTCTATAATGAACGAGTGGAGTGCACTGAAATGAAAGCTATGAGTCATGGAAATCAGGTTACTCTATCACAGGTGATAGATGTTGTCACTGAGCAAGGAAAGCAGATTCTAGAGCTCACCAGGACTGTTCAAAAGTTAATGACACCACAACAGGGTGTGAGAGGGAGGTCAGTGAATAAGCCGAGATCACAGTTAAGATTTACAGATGATGGCAAGCCCATATGTTTAAAGTGCCAAGAGCCAGGTCACATAGCGCGACAATGTCCTCAAAAGCCAAGCCAAAGACGACTAGAACTCAGTTCTGATGAGCCTGTTAATGAAGCAACACGCGTAGCTGCGAGCAGTGCAATCCGGGGACCACCTACTGATTCAAGCAAAGAAAAGCTACTGGAGAGAGCTGTAGGGACGTGTCCACAAGTGACTATCAAAATCCTTAATCAGGAAGTCAAATGTTTATTAGATACTGGCAGCCAGGTGAGTACTCTGTCAGAGACTTTTTTCAGACAACATCTAGGGGGGATGATGAGGACATCTTGTCCACGGCTGGATGGCTGAGACTTACAGCTGCTAATGGCTTGGATATTCCATACCTTGGGTATCTAGAATTAGAGATTGAGACCATGGGTAGAATCATTCCAAACTGTGGGTTTTTAGTGGTAAAGGATCATTCACCATCCTCCACTGCTGTCCCATGTATTGTCGGAATGAATATCATCCACAGGTGCCGGCAAATGGTGCAATCGGAGTTTGTGAAATCATCCGAAGAGGAAGTAGAGTCTGATTGGAGGAATGTATTCCAGCACACACAGACCTGTGATGTTGTTAAAAGTCGGATGGCTCGCTTAGCTGGGAAGAGTATGGTTCATGTACCTGCCGCATCGGTGTCGACCGTGAGCGCAAATGGATGGTTGCCTGCTGACGGTGAGAAACAACATTTGCTTGATCCTACCCGTGTACCTTTGCCAGGTGGAGTGCTGGTGATGCCGACTTTGGTGAGTCCAGGTCATCGAGAAGGTTCAATCCAGATAGTGAATATGTCCAACGAGGATGTATGGTTACAACCCAGAACCCGACTTGGTGTGGTAACCGAGGTGGAGGTAGTTGATACAGACCCAGTGCATCAGGTTATGTTCCACCGTGTATCCGTTAATTCGGAAGAGATTTCCATGGGTGTGTCACTGAGGACTCGGGAAGAACACTGGTCTGAGGTAGTTTCACAACTGGATGTGGGAGGAACAACGGAACAGCAAGCCAAGGTGAGAGAGCTGCTGACAGAATATGCCCATGTGTTTGCATTAGGGGATGATGACCTTGGGTTCACGGACAAAGTACAACATGAGATCCACCTGGAAGACGAAGTGCCCATAAATCTACCGTACCGGCGTATTCCACCAAACCAGTACCAAAAGGCTAAGGAGCATATTGCTCAATTGTTGCGTAAAGGCGTAATTAAAGAGAGCATGAGTCCATACGCGTCACCAGTAGTGCTGGTGAAGAAAAGTGATGGAGGAATTAGGTTGTGTGTTGATTATCGCAAACTCAACCTGAAAACCCGTAGAGATGCTTTTCCCCTTCCCAGGGTGGATGAGAGTTTTGACGCACTCTGTGGTGCTAAATTCTTCTCAAGCATTGACCTAGCGAGTGGATATCATCAAGTGGCCATGTCAGAGAGAGATAGCCATAAGACTGCCTTTGTAACACCATTCGGGCTTTATGAACATCTACGGATGCCGATGGGAGTGTGTAATGGACCTGCCGCTTTTCAGAGGCTAATGCAAACCACGATGAGTGACTTGATCTTCCAGATTATGTTGGTCTATCTGGACGATATCTTGGTGTTCTCCAAGACATTCCCTGAACATCTGGAACGCTTGCGAGCAGTGTTACAGAGACTTCAAGATACGGGACTGAAGGTAAAAGTTGGGAAATGTCATTTTGTACAGCCAGTAGTAACCTTCTTGGGACATCAGGTGTCTGCTGAGGGAATAGCAACAGACCCCAACAAGATCGCTGCTGTGGAACAATGGCCAGTGCCAGATACCTTGAAAGCTCTCCGATCATTTCTAAGGTTCTGCGGGTACTACCGAAGATTTGTAGCAGGGTTTTCGCAGATTGCAGGACCGTTACATGATCTAGTTAACCATGGCTTGAGGGCAGGTCCTGCTTCTCAAGCTAATGAGAGAGTGAGGCTGGGTTGGAGTGAGGAGTGCCAAGCTTCCTTTGACATTCTGAAGAAAAGGTTGACTACAGCACCCGTCCTGGGGTTTGCTGACTTTTCTGCACCGTTTATTCTGGAGACGGATGCCAGTAACCAGGGTTTGGGCGTTGTCCTCTCACAGAATCAGGAAGGACAAAAACGGGTGATATGCTATGCAAGCAGGCGATTGAGGAATGCAGAGAGGAATGAAAAAAATTACAGTAGAATGAAATTGGAACTACTGGGTCTCAAATGGGCAGTGACTGATAAGTTTAGGAGTTATTTGTTAGGATCCAAATTCACTGTCATCACTGATAATAACCCATTGTGTCATTTGAATTCAGCTAAGCTTGGAGCGCTGGAACAACGGTGGGTAGCGCAACTGGCAGCATTTGATTTTGACGTGCAGTACAGACCTGGGCGGTGTAATCATGCTGCAGATGCGTTGTCTAGGCAGCCTTTGGCAGGGGAGCCACCCGTAGACCCTGAGGAGGCAGAGTACGATGACTGTGTCACTATCTGTCGAATTCAAGGTCGAGGAACTGTGTTGGGAGAAGAGCTGGTCCAAGAGGGGATGAAGAAATGTGAGGTGCGACAAGTGCGTGCTGAACAAGTCGGAGAGTCGATACGACCTGACATTCAAGGTAGTACTTCAGTTTGGCCTGGATATTCAAAGGGACAATTGGTTGAGTTCCAGAGTAAAGATCCAGTTCTTAAAGCGTTCAGGGTGTTCTGGGAAAAGAAAAAGAAACCCGTTGGCAAAGAGTTGCAAACTCTGAGTAAGAACGTGAAGTCTTTGCTCAAGCAATGGAAACGAGTGAGGGAAAAGGAGGGATTGTTGTACCGTGTAGTTGAGGAGGTTCAGCATGGAGAGAGTGGGCAGTTTATTGTACCAGCTTCATTGAGAAAGCAAGTGTTGGAGTGTGTACACAATTCCATGGGGCACCAGGGAATTGAGAGAACATTGCACTTGTTGAAACCCCGGTGTTATTGGGTGGGAATGTATCGGGATGTAGAGAAGTGGGTCAAGGATTGTCAGCGTTGCATCCTGACAAAGATGCCACAGCCCAAAGTGAAACCCCCCATGAGATCATTTCTAGCCAGTCGACCATTGGAGGTGATTGCCGTTGATTTCACTCTTTTAGAGCCATCAACTGATGGAAAAGAAAACGTGCTTGTCATCACTGATGTGTTTACAAAGTTCACACAAGCATTTGCGACTCGAGACCAGAAAGCTGACACTACCGCCAAAATACTCTTGAGAGAATGGTTCATGAAGTTTGGGGTGCCGGAAAGGTTACATTCGGATCAGGGGAGGAATTTTGAAAGTGAGTTAATTGCTGAGCTGTGTAAGTTGTATGGGGTAAAAAAGAGCAGAACCACTCCATATCACCCTACGGGAAATGCTCAGTGTGAGCGATTCAATCGCACTTTACATGAGTTGCTTCGAACCCTCCCTCCAGAATCCAAACGGCGTTGGCCTGATCATCTGTCGGAACTCATTTATGCTTATAATGTTACTCCACACTCTACAATGGGATACTCACCATTTTACCTCTTGTTTGGGGTAGATCCTCACTTGCCTGTGGATGGTTTGCTCGGAAGATCGAAGCAAGAAAAGTCCAGTCATGATTGGTTGGCCGTACACCAGAATCGGTTGAGGGAGGCTCACGAGCGTGCTAGGATCTATTCAGAAAGGAAAGCAGCAGAGAGAATTGAGCTTACCAACACCAAATCATACTGCCCGTCCATTGAGCTTGGTCAGGTTGTTTATCTCAGGAATAGACCTCTAGGAAGACATAAAATACAAGATTCCTGGAATCCAACTCAATATCGAGTAGTTGAGGTGCAGGGTGCTACGTATGCTGTGGAGCCTGTGGAAGGAGGTCCTCTTAAGTGTTAGTAGTTTCTGTGTTCTGTCTAATTAGATTCTATGTTCTGTTTAATTACTTCTTTTCCTCTCTCCTTTTCTCATTCAATGCACCTGCCGGTTTCTATTATGCGCACCGGTTTCCCGTCGCGCGCTGATTAGCACACCTTCTTAATGATCCCTCTTCAACTTCTCCCTGTCAGACGATTGTTCTTACCTGTCTTAGTTGCTACTACGTTGGAGATTCTTATCTGAACCCTTTCTCAGCAGCTTAAGCCAAGTCGAGTCCTGTCCAGAGTATAGCGTGGATCCATACCTGTCGTTTTGTGAACTTTAAGAGGACGGTGGTTGCTCGGGACCTGAGGCTCTCCGCGGCTTCCCATTTGGACAAAGCTTGTTTTTTTGAGATTCATCATACCGTTCAGGCTCCTCTGCCAGTGGTTGTGTTTTTGCCTTTTTCCCTATTTTTATTAAAGACTCTAATTTTTGTACTTGCATTTGGGTCCGACTGTGCTTCTCATATTGCACCTAACATTAAGAGAGTGAACAGGGTTGATCTTAGACCATGTGTGCGTGAGGAATCTCCAGTGAGTGGCAAGGGAAAAGCTAAATTGCAAGTGCAAAAAGAGAAACCTCTACTTGCGGAAGTGCAAGAGGATAGAGATGAAGATGGTGAATTCTTCCTAGAATGTCCTGAACCCAGGGAAGAAACTGATTCAGTCAGGAGTGAACCTGAAAGTGAAGAGGAGAGGGAAATGCTAAAAGTGTCTCAGGAGCCTAATGTGAAGATTAGGGAAGAAAACGAGGAGCCTAAAGAGGATGTTAGGACTCAAAGTTTGCCTGCACCCAGACAAAGTGCAAGAAGTAATTTAGGAAAGCATTCTAATCCCCATCATGAGCCGAAGTCTGTTTTGAATCACAATGAAGTGTCCCAAATGATTTTACATCTAGGAACCGTGTTCTTCAGGGAAGCAGTGAAGGAACTGAGAAATTCCTACAATGTCACCGAGGACGTTGACTGTTAGGCAGGGGAGAATGTAACCAAGTGATGACGATTTGTAGTCTGTGAACCTGCGGTTTACGTCATCACGTAATTAGGAAATAATCCGGAAGGTGAGCAGAGAAAGGTAGCACGAGGAACAGTGTGAATCTGCAGTCATCGGGTTAAGAAACAACAGTAGTGTGAGTAAAACAGTAGTCCTCATACAATTATGAGTTAAAGAGAGCTGACATCCTTTTCTGAATGCAAAATTTGTACTTCGGAATGTTAGGTTTCCGAGATAAACCCAAGAGCGTTCTGATCACGTGATATTTCCGAGAGTGCATGGTTGCAATAAGGGTGAGTCATTATGAGCTCCTGAAGTATCTTAACACATGAAAGTTTCATGTTTATTGTGTGTTATTGTTTCCCGATGCGTACGTAATGCAAGAACATGTTTTCCATGTGTAAAGGATGGATATTTAGTGTGTGATTTTGTGTTCATAGGAATGCCACTACAGTGTTTTATGTAGTTTATTGTTCTTGTTAGATTTTGTTCATTTAAAGAGGCCACTACACTATATTATTTAGAACCTATTGGATTAGGGTTTTCATAAGAAAGAATTGCTAGACTCGGTAACTGACACCGTAATTTAGTAGTGACTGTTGTTGACGTTGTTGACAGTGTTCCAAAGCGTCATACTGACTGCTAGTGGTGAGGGTGAGAATTTTTCCCCTGAGAGAAACCCACTGTTTCTTACTTTTTTTTTCTGTGTACTTTAAATGTGTATAAGTAAATCTTTATTTTCTTTGTTATTTATTTGAATAAATGTCAACAAATTAAAGGACTGAGTTATTTTATTTGTTTGCTGGCAACACATATGTAATAAAAGTTTTTATACACAGGGTTTATTCCCAATCATAATATTTCTCAATATATAGTGTCATTTTTGACATTATATAAATGGACTTTATATAATGTTGCTTTAAAACTGCTCATGCTCTTGATTCCAACAACATTTTGCTTCATTAATTTATTTTTATCTGATGTAATGTATTTATATTTATAGAGATTTTTCTGATTAAGGGGAAACCTCCTGTGGCGAGGTTGGTTCTGTCTTCAGCTGGACAGTAACTACTCTACAATATTACACAGCTGAAAAAAACAAACCCGGACCTTTGTAAATGAAATAATCTGTGAAATTGACACTGAAAGCTGTATTCAAACAAAACGTTATGAGTTGATGCACAATAGGTTTCTGTAATCTTAAAAATCATGTTGCTGTACATTTATAGTTGTTTATAAAGAGAAACTTGATGAAAATCCAAATCCTTTTTTTTGTTATTACTCACTGACAAAAAAATAACAAATATTTGCCAGATTTTGAAAGTTTATTTCCTCTGAAAAGAAAAACAGCAAAAAAAAATGATACAAACCCAATTTTCTTGGGGTTCGGTTAACTAAAATGGTTAATGTGACCAATGTCCTGTTTTTACTAAACTGGAATCCATTTCAAAAGACTGCAGGTATTTGTAAGCTGGCAGGAGTTGGATGGGAGTGATTTTGAGTAGGAGTGGGATGGGACCAGGAGTCAGTTCTACAGGAGTAGGACAGGATTTTTTTTTACTCTGGTCCAGGATTGGGATGGGACAGGATTTTTAACTCTAAAAACAGGTAAACAAAACTTTATGTTCCATTGTGCTTTTTTGTGCCAAAACTTTGAAAAACACAAGCCATATAACAGGTATTGTACTTTCTTCTTCTTTTTTTACCTTGTCCTGTCCCACTCAAAAGCCATCACATGGGAGAGTAAATACTTTGCTGAGTTGGACAGTTTTACTTTCTCCAGGGGAGTAAAACACCTGGTGTGGTGTTTTCACCTCTAAATTATAGCATTAAATGTATGTAAATATTTATTATTTGCGGTTTCCACGAGTCAGTTTACATCAGTTGTGTTAGGACAAGATGATGTTGGACTGAAAGGGGGAGTGGATAAAGGGTTTGGGAAGGGTGAGGGGGAAAGGTTCACGAGTGAAAAAGAAAGAAAAGAAGAGGAAAAGAGAAAAAAAAAATAAAAAAATAAGTAAATAAATAAAAATAATATAATTAAATACCTACCTGAACTTAACATATAAGTCCTAGTTACAGTTCTTTTGTCATATTTGCAGTTTTTACACAACACACATACAGAGCATCTACCAAGACAAACCATATCCGTTTGTTATAGTTCATGCAGAACAGTTCTTGTAGTTCCTGCACACATACACACATGTTTAAATATACATACACACACAGCCAATGATGTATGTGGGGTCATAATGATGTTGTACACTTTATAATACAACTCAGCTACATGGGAAGATAAATACAAAACATACCAAAGATCACAAACAGCGAGCAGGACGAACCACACACACTGACCCGATCCGCATCGAACGAAGACCCGCAGACATCAAACAAACAACGAGATTGCAGCAATCAGTGCCCAGGGACAGCAAACCCAGCCCAAAAGTGGCCGACCAACTTCCCATGTATCCCCCTCACTCCTCTATGCCCAAGTGCGCTGCGAGGTCCGACACAGACCCGGCTCCGCAACCAGGCCGAAGTGACCCGTCGGGCCATTCCACCCCCCGTAGATTGACATGACCGGGGCCCCGGACTCCCGAGCCGGAACATCCCACCCCACCGGGAACTGCCAGCACCCCCTGAGAGACAGCGGAGGGGCGCCCGCCGTGGCGGGAGGACGGCCCACCCGGCAGCAGCCAGGCCCCAGACACCACAGGGAGGCCCCAGGAGACCCCTTCCCGCGACTACCGCCACCTGCACAGCCCCCGGGAGCAAGCCCCCGTCCCGGGCCCGGCCGTGGCAACCCACTCCGACCAGCAGCCTCAGACCCCTCCCTCCCTCCCTCCTCCAGTTATCCCACCATTCAATCTGGACGAAGAGACTAGCCCCCCATTCCTAAATGTAGTATGAATTAACTAATTGTAGTTGAATTAAAACTGGGGATCCCCTGTCCTGGGGGATTGTGATGTGTTGACCTCGAGTTCTAACCGTGTACTGTCAAGGTCACCTAATAAGCACAGTGCTGGAGTTGGTGAAATGAGGTGGATTACCCATGATGTTAGCTGACAGCAAACTTCTTGCCAGAATTTTTGCACTGGTACAAGACCAAAGAGCGTGTAGATAGTGGTCAACTGTATTGTTAGTGCAGTGTTGGCAGATGTTAGTGTCTGAGAGACCCATCTGGAACAATCTTTGACCTGTGTAGTGAGTTCGGTGAAGTACTTTATATTGTATTACTTGTAAATTTGGGTTTGTAGTTGCTTGATCGGTCTCATCAGCAACAACGATGAGACTGCCTACAGGGAGGAGATTCAGCACCTGGCCACATGGTGCACGGACAATAATCTTCTCCTTAACACTACCAAGACCAAAGAGCTTATTGCGGACTTCAGGAAGGGAATAAGAGGTTCACACGAACCCATCCACATCAACGGGATGACTGTTAAGCCTGTTTCTTCCTTCAAGTTCCTGGGGACCCATATTTCAGAGGACCTATCATGGACTACCAACACCTCCAGCCTGGTCAAGAAGGCTCACCAGCGCCTGTTCTTCCTGAGAACACTCAAGAAGAACCAGCTGTCCTCAGCCATCCTGGTGAACTTCTATCGCTGCACGATAGAATGCATCCTTACAAACTGTGTCACAGTCCGGTACGGAAGCTGCTCTGTTGCGGAGCGTAAGGTACTGCAGCGGGTGGTGAAAACTGCCCAATGCATCATAGGGAGTCCACTTCCATCCATTGAGGACATTCAGAAGAAGCACTGTCTGCGTCGAGCACACAGTATTCTTAAGGATTCCTCTGACCCTGCCCACAAACTGTTTTCTCTCCTGCCTTCCGGCAGGCGCTTCAGATGCCACAGGACTAAAACCAGCAGACTGAGGAGCAGCTTCTTTCCCAGAGCTCCTTATTGAACTCTACCCCCCACTGACACCTCTTTGCATGTTGAGAGGATGATAGATTTGAGCTGTTGATATTCTAGAAATTTGTTAGTCTGTAATTCGTATTTAAGACCCAAATCTTCAAATGAAATTATTTTGTTGTTGGCAATTACATCTAAGATGTGTTATTGCATTATTTTGCCAATTTGGAAAATATACTGCCCTTTTGTTTAGTATGAAGTCTGGGTTGTTCCAAATTGGTGTGTGCTGGCAAGGAGCAAGCGGTGAGCCCGCCATCTTAAGAAATTCCCACCAGGCTGTCAGTGAAGTACGTATGCTGATATTCTGAAAGCAGTTGTGATGTTTAATTTTAGAGCTTATAAACGGTAAATCTGCTATCTTAATGTCTTTGCAAAATGTCTGTTCAATGTCAAGCCAGGTGAGATCGGTCGAATTAGAACTAATAAAGTAGCATTGTACTTTCAAGAGTTATCCCTTCTGTTCACCACTACACGGCACTGATATGGGGTCTGTAAAATGAAACTGAAAGATAATTGCACATTTTCTCACATTTTAATTTGATTCACCTTGCAAATTATGTCATAACTCTTGTAATGTTCATTCAAAACAAAAACTATCAAAACTAATAGTCTTTTTGAGACATGCACATTATATTTGAAATCAAAACTAAATATGTGTGTTGCATCATTTCTACTTAATTCAAATCAGCCGCTGTGTGCAGACTTCTAAGGGTTAAGGCATGAATTAATTCCCTCTGAGTGTAACAAAGCAATGCAATAAATGTGCTGTATTTCTTTGATATAGATGTGTTTTTGATTTACTGATTATTTAAGATGCACCTACATGTTAAATTGAGTTTATATGGAGCCTGTACCATTTGTAAATGTATTTCTGAGCACAGATTTATAACACTTTGTGGATGTTTATTTGATTATAGATGTTATACTCATTATCTACTCATTATGATCTATTACAGTTTGAAAGGGAAATCATTTTTATTCAAACCATTTCTTTGGTAAGAAAACTTCCAAAAAATTTTTTTTTTCTATTTAACGCAATATTAAATGATATTAAATAATATTAAATAATTATTAAAGAAATAATTGTTTTAATTAAAAAAGCTGCTTTATGGAAATAACTCTAAATGGAACTGTACGACAGTAAAATATAATATATAAAAAATAAAGAAAAATCGCGTGCGCTAGAATTTTATCTACAGCCAATTAAACTGGGCGTAGGCCATCACGTGACACACGACGGTTGTTTTAATTTGAGTCGATGTTCTATCTATGACGTCAGGACTCTTTGGATTGTTTATTCCGTTGACGACACTAGTTCAGCACACTATTAAACCAGAGCTCGTGAGCAAATAGCAGCAGTAAATCTCGCTACAAGAAAGATCTCGTGTAGAATAAATCAGCAGAAAGAATGATTGGTAAAATTTCCAACTTACCGTTTGTCTGTAACATGGACGGTGCGTATGAATCCATGACCAGCAGGGATTTTAAAACGCCAGGCGCTGTCCAGAGGCCTAAAGGAGTCCGGTTCTCCCTCCACACGACAAACTTTAAACTTCAGGACAACCACCGTGGAGCCACCGAGAGCACTCATTCCTCTGCCTTTAAGAGCCTGCCGATGTCCCGGGCGCAGATCCTTCGTCCTCGAACCTCCGTCAGGACGAGTTTCAACGGGAAGCTACCTGAACCCACCTACAGGACCACCTACACCCCCCACGAAGTGTCCCCGGTGCTCAGGGTGAAGGAGTCAGCAAAAACAGGTCAGTTCTCGCTAATCACCTTCATTCATTCATTCATTCATTTTCCGACCCGCGTATTCACTTTTGGGGTCCTGGGGGTCTGCCGGTGCCTATCTCCAGCGCACATTGGGCGAGAGACGGGGGTACACCCTGGACAGGTCGCCAGTCCATCGCAGGCTAATCACCTATATTTTATTATTGGTCATTTAAATAGAGGAACAGTAACATTTAATGAAACGAACTGAATTTTCTATATTTTCCTAGAAAACGTAATTCTATGCTTCAAATCTCATCACTTTCTGCATGGTATTCCTTAAATAATATATAGCCCTACATTTTGTGCATTCCCCATAATGTTATTAATATTCGTCATTACTCACAATAAGTTTGGGATGTTGTTATATACATGAGTGCTTTTTTAATTTGCTCTGAATTTTAAAGAAATAAGTAGTAAGTTGATATTTTGATATTTCTTATAACAAATGAGAAGAAACATTTTTCATTTTTAATATTTATTACCCTAAAAATGTAGCCAATGGCAAGAGTAGCTCCAGAGAACCAAAATGGACAATGTCAGTATCAGTGTTTTCACCATTTGGTGCAATGACCGCCTCCTCATGAGCCTCACGATGATGTTCTGAGGAGATGCATTCCACTCTTCCACAAGGGCTACACACAACTACACCCACAGTTACGTGGAGGTAGGCTGCGTTCATGCAGTCTCTGCTTCAACTGGTTTCAGACATGTTCTGTGGGGTTCAGGTCAGGGGACATTGATGTCCAGCCCATATGAGACACTCCATCTTCCTAAAGTCGAGCTCTGACAGTTCTGATGTGGTGTAGCGTCATCATCCATGAACAGAAAGTTGGTGGTGTGCTGGTGGAGTTGGAGGATGATGATGATGGAGTCATCAATAACGAAATCAGTTTTGGGTTTAATAAAACTCCTCCACCAAAGCTTCTCCTGGGTACCATGCTGACCTTAGCGTATCGCACTATTGCATTGTTTAGGATCTGAGTCTCTCCCAAAATCCCAAACTTATGATGAGTATCACAGATAATGGTGCTACAACAAAGTATTAGAGGCCATGACCTTTTTTGTTGTTGTTTTATTTTGTTTAATGTGTTTATCTTTTATAATGTGATTTTCACAATGTCCCTTTTTCTTTTTTCACTTATAAGGTGTTGGATTGAGTCTAAAGCAGGAGAAAAAGAACTTCTTCAACACTGCGACTCAGGAGGCGTTTCAGCGCAGGAGACCTATTCCTTCTTCTCCTCTGGAGTCCATTGAGAAAGTACTGCTCCGGTAACTGGGCGGGGTACAGAGTCAATATCAGCACATATTAATCTCTTTTTTTCTTCCAGAAACATGTTCAGAATTCATCTGTTCTTCTTGGAGATGGAGAGAAGATCATGGACACCCAGACGTCCTATTCCTCTTCTTTTAAGAGGTCAGAGAATATAAACTGAGAAAATGACTCTTAGTTAAGTTTAACTTCCTGCCAATTACTGTGCTCACATCGAGCCTCAAGGTTTCCTTTCTCTGAAAAACAAATATGAAGAATGCTAATAACTATTTTCTAAGAATTGTTATGGGTAAAGATTGAAATCGGGCATTCTATTGAAATCGACAATCACAATAATTCCAGTGTATGCTGGTAAAAAGTGATGAAGCTAACTCTCTCCTCTCTAACAGTCATGGATATGCCAAGGAAAGCCTGTTTCCTAGCATTAAAAAGAATCCGCCCATCAATCTCCGGGAGATGACAAGTGACCAGTGGGTGACATCATCGAAGGAGGCGTTTCGTCCGCGTAAACCTGGTACGTACCAATGACTCTTCCTTAAGTGAGTTTCTGATGCTTTCACTGCTTTCTTTTCATGTTTCATGTGTCAGCATTAAGGGTATAATGATACACACGTCTATCTCAACTATACGATACTCTATATTTCTGGTGTGTATAGTTACATTAGCGCCGTGTAATTAAGGCTAAAGATTTACTGCTTCCAGCTCCTGCATTAAAAAAACACATAGGTGTGTAAAGGCCTTTAGACAGCGTCCAAATGTACAATTTCTAGAGCTACCAGTCTCACCAGAACAGACCATTCACTGTTCCTGCTCTATTTCTGGAACACTCTTGTGTTTTCAGAAAAGCACATTTGAAAGTTTTTAATTGGATCATACATGACGACAAAATCAGATTCCGACACTGAGTGTAGACACGTCTTTATTAACACTATGATCTGTGATTGTGCTTTTAATGAAACAGAGGCTCCTGTTCTCCTGGAGCGCAGACACCGGAATGCCAGTGATATTTTGGAGGTGGACATCCTGAAGGACAAACAGGAGAAACTGTCCACAACGAACCAGTACTTTTTCCCAGAGGTACTTTTTCCCAGAGCGATCCATGGTTTCCCCAATTGTTTTTATTTTAAATATATTTTCTTGTGATCATGTTTCAAATTGTTTGTTTTGTAAAACCTAGAAAGTATCTCTCAGTGATAGAGTCTAAAAAATACCTGATTTTTAAATGTACAGTGGTACCCCGAGATACGAATGCTTCGAGTTACGAAATGTTCGAGATGTGAAACGTCTCGCAGGAAATTTCTTTTGCTTTGAGATACGAAGAATAACAAACTTTTCTGATCTATTTTCCACTTGTTTGTCTTTTGCGTGTGTTTTATTATCATTTATTACATTAACAATGTGTAGATTTGAGGATTGAAGAAACGTTACTTGATTTTTCTCTGGATTTCCATTTTTCATCTACTTATTCTGTTTTTCTGAGAGCCGTTGTATGGATTAGGTGTTTTACATGTAAAACTTGCTTCGAGATACGAATAGTTCGACGAATGAAAGTCACCCTGGAACTCATTAGTTTCCTGTCTTGGGGTACTTTTTTTAAATTATTGATTTTCCTGTGACGCCCCCTCTCTCCCTCAGTAATTATTTTCCGGCGCTTGCAGTATACATTTGTGCAGACGAAACTTAAATAAAAAGTTATTTTTAATTTCAAGACATGCTACATTTTTCCACTGATCTATTTCATACAAATGACACAATAAGTTTTGTCAGAAGACAGAAGAAGTTTTGACTGAATCCTGTCTTCTTCATCAGGTCCTCCGCCCAGAGTTCCCAGTACATGTGGATGGTGCAAGCGGCAGAAACAAGAGCAGGGTTTATTTCGGAAAGCCTGGAGCTTTCTACAGGACAACCACTCAAGATCACTTTCCTATGAAAGAAGGAGTCTGCGCCAAGCCTATCAGCCACCCTCCCAGCCGTATGCTTCAGGAGCAAGGTATCACTGGTTTACATTCACTCCCATCAACTGTTATCATTATAAAGCCAAGATGATTAGATCATACAGGGGACTGAGTTAGAACAGGACGTTAAATTCTTTAAATTCTGTCTTTATTCACCCTCTGGACATGCAGCAGGCGTTTCTCTCTCAGGAATCTTTCCTTCTCCCCTCATCTTTCTCCTTTGTTACTAAAAGTCGCCAGAAACACCATCAAAAGTCTCTAGATTCGTCGCTAGATTATTTAAAAAGTGACTCGCCATCACTAGTCTCTAGTAGGCAATAGTAGCGACGTCATCGAGACATTAACATTCTTGCAGGTCGTTAAGAGTGTTTTCTGTCGAACTGTTGTCGTGGTTGCTACCACACTGCACAGGGTTATGCCAGTGTTCTCTATTCGTTATGATTGGAGTATAACACACGTCTTCACGGATGAATGTGTTTGTGCTAATAAAGGTTCTTAAATCAGCTCATTGTCAGCGTAGATAATTTCGTAGATCGTACCAGAGTCCTGATCCGGGAGGTGACGTCTGATTTCAATCGAGTCTGAAACATCTGATTAGAACGATTTACAATCACTTGATCAGATCGGGTGACATCCCGACACTTTATACCTTTTTCAAAAACATTCCAATCTTACTTTTGAAGTTAACCTTCATTACATTTAAATCTGGAGGAGTTTAAATTCCCCCTCCCCCCATTCAAATAGTTTTTCTTTCCTTTTGTTTATGTAACGTAGTAATTTTTAAACGTTTTCTTCTTTCAGTGCCAGAGCGTATGTTGACATCCACACAAAAAGACTTTGTGTTCCAGAGAGGGGGAAGACACGAGCTGTCTCAGAGTGAGCTACAGCGGGTAAATATTGCAATCTTTATTTCTTCTACTAATGAAGAGTTCTGTTACTGTACTTTGTAAATATGCAAACTATTTGTGAAAGAGGAAATAAGGATTTCAAAACCTTTTCATGTTTGTGTTTGTAAAGATAGGGGTTTGCATGAAAAGAAAGGGTTTGCATGAAAACTATTTGTTTCTGTTTCTAAATGTAATAATTCATAATGAGTCTCTGATAACATAAAAAAATCTTTATTTTTCTCCCAAGAATGCTATGAATCCATGACCAGTGATTCCACATAATGCAGTACATTTGTTCCATCACCATAAATACTTGTTCTATAAACCTATTTATTTTAGTACAAAAATGCAACAATTAATGACATGTAATGGTGATTTTCACTTATTTGGAGTACAGCTTGATGAAAAAGTGGGCTACATTAATTTTGCTGTATTTTCACCGTTCCATTCAAACTCATTCATTAGCTGTGCAGTGTTTCCCCTAGGATCATGGCCTTGGGGGGGGGGGTGTTATGGGTGGTGCGGCAAAACACTCACACAAACACTTAATAGTGTTTATATGTTTCTTTTAATTGCAGTATACCAATATATTATAATGTCTGAACAATTACTGTACAATAACTAAACAACTGTACACTGAACTAAACACTAAACTAAATCAGATTTATTTTAATATGTTAATTATTCACAAAGTGTGCAGCTTTTGTCACTGCAGTGCATCTTTCTGGGCTTCTGAAAGAACATTTCCAGAGCATCTTGGTATGGATAGTCTGAAAGATCTGGCTCATTTATTGAGATCCGCATGCAGGCTGCAAGATGGTCCCCTTGCAGCCTATTGCGAATGTCTGTTTTGACCTGTAAATACATTAACTGTTAGGCTTTAAAAGTGATAACTGATAGTAACAACAGTAAAAATCAACTTAACATAGTGATAGTTTAAAGCAGGAAATGCCATTGTATAACTAACTAGCTAGCTATTAATTAAGCAATTTATTTATCAATTCGTTCATTCATGCTTGTGTGTATTTACTTACTTACCAAGATCAGTCTTGTACAGCCAGGGGGAGTATTTCGCCTCTAAATAGCATTATGTTATTTAAAACTAAATAGCATTATGTTAATTATACGATGACATGTAATTTCTGTCTCAACCGCGGAGTTCCGCTCCGATGCGCGCACACACACACACCCATCAGCGGACAGAGACCGCGCTTTAAACGCTCCCATGGTGGTGACGAGGACAACACGTGTTCTGCTGCGAGCAAGACCCCGACAAGACATGCAGCACTTGGGCTCTTTTCTGTACTTTGATTCGGAGTAGTAAAGCTACACCGGCTGCTGCT
>SRMA01026503.1:373657-466745 GCA_007224835.1 Danionella cerebrum | reverse complement strand
GGTCTCATCTGTTGTGGGTTTCTCTGTTGAACTCAGCATAGAAGTATCTGCTAGTGTTGTGGAGCTCTCCTCTGTTGTGGGTTTCTCTTTGGAACTCATGGTATATGCTTCTGCAAGAGTTGTGGTGACCCCATCTCTTGTGGGTTTTTCTGTAAAACTCATGGTAGATGCTTCTGCAAGAGTTGTGATGACCTCATCTGTTGTGGGTTTCTCTGTAGACCTTACGGTCGATGCTTCTGCAAGAGTTGTAGAGACCTCATCTGTTGTGGGTTTCTCTGTAGAACTCATGGTAGATGCTTCTGCTAAAGTTGTGGAGGTCTCATCTGTTGTGGGTTTTTCTGTAGAACTCAGCATAGAAGTGTCTGCTAGAGTTGTGGTGGTCTCAACAGTTGTGGGCTTCTCTTTAGAACTCAATGTAGAAGCATTTGCTAAAATTGTGGAGGCTTCAACTATTGTGGTTGTCTCTGTTAAACCCAGGGTAGATGCCTCTGCAAGAGTTGTGGAGGTCTTATCTGTTGTGGGGTTCTCTGTAGAACTCAGCATAGAAGTATCTGCTAGAGTTGTGGAGCTCTCAACTGTTGTGGGTTTCTCTGATGCACTCAGCGTAGAAGCATCTGGTAAATTTGAGGTCTTATCTGTTGTAGGTTTCCCTGTAGACCTCACGGTAGTTGCTTCTGCAAGAGTTGTGGAGACCTCATCTGTTGTGGTTTTCTCTGTAGAACTGGTGGTAGATGCTTCTGCAAGAGTTGTGGTGACCTCATCTGTTGTGGGTTTCTCTGTAGAACTCATGGTAGATGCTTCTGCAAGAGTTGTGGTGACCTCATCTGTTGTGGGTTTCTCTGTAGAACTCAGCATAGAAGCATCTGCTAGAGTTGTGGAGCTCCCAACTGTTGTGGGTCTTTCTGTAGAACTCGGCGCAGAAGCATCTGCTGGAGTTGTGGAGGCTTCAACTATTGTGATTGTCTCTGTTAAACCCAGGGTAGGTGCTACTGCAAGAGTTGTGGAGGTCTCATCTGTTGTGGGTTTTTCTGTTGAACTCAGCAGTATCTGCTAGGGGTTGGGCTCTCAACTGTTGTGGGTTTCTCCGTTGCACTCAGCGTAGAAGCATCTGCTAAATTTGAGGTCTCATCTGTTGTAGGTTTCCCTGTAGACCTCCCGGTAGATGCTTCTGCAAGAGTTGTGGAGACCTCATCTGTTGTGGGTTTCTCTGTAGAACTGGTGGTAGATGCTTCTGCAAGAGTTGTGGTGACCTCATCTGTTGTGGGTTTCTCTGTAGAACTCAGCTTAAAAGTATCTGCTAGAGTTGTTGAACTCTCAACTGTTGTGGGTTTCTCTGTTGATCTCAGCGTAGAAGCATCTGCTAAATTTGAGGTCTCATCTGTTGTGGGTTTCTCTGTAGAACTCATGGTAAATGCTTCTGCAAGAGTTGTGATGACCTCATCTGTTGTGGGTTTCTCTGTAGAACTCATGGTAGATGCTCCTGCAAGAGTTGTGGAGACCTCATCTGTTGTGGGTTTCTCTGTAGAACTCATGGTAGATGCTTCTGCAAGAGTTGTGGAGACCTTGTCTGTTGTGGGTGTCTCTGTTAATCTCAATGTAGAAGCATCTGCTAAAGTTGTGGAGGTCTCATCTGTTGTGGGTTTTTCTGTAGAACTCAGGGTTGAAGTGTCTGCTAGAGTTGTGGTGGTCTCAACAGTTGTGGGTTTTTCTGTAGAACTCAATGTAGAAGCATCTGCTAAAGTTGTGGAGGCTTCAACTATTGTGGTTGTCTCTATTAAACCCAGGGTAGATGCCTCTGCAAGAGTTGTGGAGGTCTCATCTGTTGTGGGGTTCTCTGTAGAACTCAGCATAGAAGTATCTGCTAGAGTTGTGGAGCTCTCAACTGTTGTGGGTTTCTCTGTTGCACTCAGCGTAGAAGCATCTGCTAAATTTGAGGTCTCATCTGTTGTAGGTTTCCCTGTAGACCTCACGCTAGATGCTTCTGCAAGAGTTGTGGAGACCTCATCTGTTGTGGGTTTCTCTGTAGAACTGGTGGTAGATGCTTCTGCAAGAGTTGTGGTGACCTCATCTGTTGTGGGTTTTTCTGTAGAACTCAGCATAGAAGCATCTGCTAGAGTTGTGGAGCTACCAACTGTTGTGGGTCTTTCTGTAGAACTCATCGCAGAAGCATCTGCTGGAGTTGTGGAGGTTTCAACTGTTGTGGTTGTCTCTGTTAAACCCAGGGTAGGTGCTTCTGCAAGAGTTGTGGTGACCTCATCTGTTGTGGATTTCTCTGTAGAACTCATGGTAGATGTCCCTTCAAGTGTTGTGGAGGCTTCACCTGTTGTTGTGGGGTTTCCTGTAGAACTTTCTGCTATGCTAATGGTTTCGATGGTGGCTGTTTCACTTGTTGTTGGTTCGACTGTAGTTGTAGCATCTCCGTTCACTGTTTAGATCAGGTGGCGAATCAGTTAAACTGTACACAAGTATTAACATTTCTTATTTCATGACATGTTTCGGCCCAGTTGTGTACATACCTGCACTGACGATGACTGATCCAGGAGTAATATTCAGATCGGTGACAACTGTGTCACTTTCTAAAGCAGTTTTAATGTCTCCAGTTGATGGCAGATTTCCTGTAGTGTCTCTGAAGATTATCTCTGTTTCAGTGATGATTGAGCCAGATCTAAAGTGCATTCGAAGAATTACATTTAGATTATAACCACTTTCTTGGTACTTTGGTTTGCACTAGATTTTGATTTTCAAATGAATGGATTTATTAAAATATACAATATAATGAAAAAAAAATCCCACTGACCTGAATCCCACGACATGAACTCTTAAGAAAGAAGGATAGAGCTGTTTGAAGAATGGCTCAAGCTGTGACAGAAAAAAAGAAACGTTTAAACAGATCTATGTCTTCAGGCTTTTCCAGACAGTATTTTTATCACTAGTAGCATTTTATATTTGTTATTACTAAACATGGAATTCAAGTAGTATTTTACTCACCGCGTCTTGAACTTGCTGAGCCCTTTGTTTATAAGCATCTGAGTTTGGGTCGCTCAGAGCACTTGTGAAAGTCTCCGGTGATCTGAACTCCAATGACATTGTGGTCACACTGATGATGGTTGTTGTGGAGGGCTCAGTTGTAGAGGTATCTCCTGTTATTACATCAATTGAGGAAGACTCAAAAGTGGCTTCAAATGTTTCTACAGAATTACTGGTGGTTTTTTCAGTGGCTGTTGTGGAATAGTCTGTTGTTGATTTGGAACTGTCCTCTCCACTGAAAGTAGAAGTCTCCTGTAATGTTGTGAAGGTTTCTTCTATAGTCTCAGTAGATGTTTTTGTTGAGACCTCTGTTCTTGCACTAGTGATGTACAATTTTGTTGAGGTTTCTGCTGCTGTGGATGTTTGTGTTTCACATAATGTGTAAGTTTTAATAGTTTCTGTTGTACTCTGGGTAGATGTTTCAGCTTGTTTTGAGGTCTCATCTGTTGTACATGACTTTGATCCTTCAATAGTAGGGGTTTCAGCCAGAGCTTTGGTTTCTTCTGTACTATAGGTAGATGTTGTGAAGGTCTCAACTGCTGTAGATGTTTCTTCTCCATTATTAAAAGAGGTTTCAGCTGTTGATGTGGTAAGTTCTGTTTTTTTAGATGTTTCTGCTGCACTAATGGTTGAAGATTCTGGGATCGCTGTGGAGAGGTATGTTGATGTAGATGGGTCTAAAACATTTGTTGTTTGGTCTGTTATTGTTGTAGACACTTCCAGAATAGTTTGAGACTTGGCTGTTGCTACCGAAATACAACAAAAAAAAGGTGATCTGTAGAGTTTAGGGATTGGAACATCTCATGTTTTGAAGTGCTACTCTAACCTCCTCAAAATAAAGTTTGGTCTATAATATAATAATAGCAAGCATCCAAAAGTCAGTGTATTGTATTGATGGGACAATGTAGAAATTAATAACCATAAAATTAACAAAAGACACATGCAGAGTTACAAGAAAGAAATGCCAAGTTTTAATTTCAAACCCCTAACTCAACTAGATCTTCAACTGACAAAAAAACCCCCACAAAACCTTCCATACCAACTTCTGCGGAAGGTGTTGATTTCAACACTTTAGATATAGCTGTAGCAGAGTTAAATTAAAACATTCAAAATACAGTGGTCCCCAGAAACGAATGCTAAGAGTTACTAAATGTTCCAGATATGAAAGTCTCGGATTTACATCGAGCAAAACATTGTGTTTAGATTACCTACAATGTACTATAACAAATGTTAGAGTCAAGGTGCTGTAAAAGAAATAACGTTTATAGCGTGGAAAGTGCTGTTCTGTAGCACAAATTAGAGAAATCCTGTGACGTGTTCTCAGAAACTCTCTCTCCAGTACGCTCATTACTCTTTGTGCTTGTGCTTGTAATTTGTGAAATATCTTTAAAAGGTAACTTTCATATGTGGTGCCGTAATGTTTTCTGCCATCCGTTCCACCTCCCCCGACACATCGCTTCACTCGCAAGGTAAAGTTTCACATTTGTGCACGTATTACATATTTTGCTTGTGTTTTATTCTGTTTTATTATCTTTTATTACATTAACAATGTGTAGATTTAAGGATTGAAGAAACGTTACTTGATTTTTTTCAGTTTTTTTTACTTCTACTGTTGTTTCTGAGAGCTGTTGCATGGGTTAGGCATTTTACATGTAAAACTTGCTTCGAGATACGAAATGTTCAAGATACGAACGCCACCCTGGAACAGAATAATTTCATATCTCTGCGTACTACTGTAGTTGAAATTGTTACACTGTTTGAGAGATTTTTTATTCTTGTTAAATGCAGCGAACACCAAATGGATGATGATGAAGATGGCAGTTTGGAAAAACAATTTAGACTTAAACATTGTATTTAAATGTAAATGATTATTATTCATTCATTTTCCAACCCGTTTATTCCCTTTCGGGGTCACAGGGGGCAACCTTCTAACTGGAAGGCCTCAGTGCTAGCTACCCACTGCGTCACCGTGCCACCCACTCAGATTATTAGTTGACTGAAAACATAGTCTTTTGAATTTATTAGATATTTTTATCTACACTGTTTCCATGTGATTAGAATGTCAAACTAGCACAATTGCAATGTAAATGTTATTTAAAATCATGTTAGTTGGGCCCATTCTGATCATGTGGAACCAATGTACATAAAAAACAAGTGGATTCAAAGAACAGCCATACAGCAGATACAATACATACATAACAAAGGGTAATCATTTTTTCTTATTTATTGTGTTTTTGGTTTGTTTTGTATTTATTTGATCTTCAGAAATGCAGAATTGAAAGTTTTTTTGTATTGTAGAAATATGAAAGTAATCATGTTAGTTATTTTTTGTAACTTTTGTAACTGTAGAGGAAAAACTACATTTGAATTGCTGGAGCTCATTTCCGTTTAATTCAGGTTTATTAATTAGAAAGTAATAGAAATGGATATTAACTGTCTTGTACAAATCTGATTCTTTGTAACGTTGAGACATACTTTAAATGTTATAAAACAAAATGTTTTAGATTTACAAAATGGAACAGGACACTAACAATGCAAACATATTGAACCAGAAACATGTAAAAGGTTTTCTAAATGAGAATATTTCACATTGTGTCCCGCAAACCTCCACACTTCTAGATTGATTGGCCACAATTTCGACCTATAAAATAATTGAATGTTGATTGAAAATTTAATAATTTCAATCTGAGCAACTGATTTTACACCACACTATGTGTCTTACAAGAATTAAAAAATATTTCTCAATCTACAAATGGCCCCTATTCTGTAAAACATATATGAAAGCTCTTTAGCAATCTATTTGAATTGACTCAAATTCTGTCGAAAGAGGCAACAAAAAGGCAACAAAAGGCTAAAGACGAAAGACTTTTTGGTTTGAAGAGCTTCAGTCATCAGCTTCTTTCTGTCCCTGAGATATTACATAAGAGTTCCATGAACACATACAGTGTCCGTGAACACAATCCACCAGGCATCCGCAGAGCTTAACCAAAATTCTCTCATGTAAGAAGCAGCCTTATTCAAACATGATTCAGAAGATTCTGACTTTTCCTGTGAATCTTGGCACAAATCTTTGTTGGCACAGACACAGTTTTCCTCTGAAGATGGTTGGGTGTTGAAATGCACTGCTGATACATACACTACCTATTTCAAATGGCTTAGTTGTTTTGTTTGTTGATAGCAGATCTAAATGTACAATCTATATGCAATTCAATGAATATATAGGAAATAATTAATATATTTCCTTTCTTTTAGTATTAAATTCACTTTAGAAACATTGATTTAGAATCACTGAAGAGCATGACATTGGTATATTAAAAGGTCCCGTAAATTTTTGAAACACAAGGTTGATATCTAAAGAGAAAGTTATCTGTGATATACTCCGTTTCAATGATAGAGGGCGCTATAAGAACAATAATATCACGACCTCAGAACTCTCCACAAAGTCTCTATTTAATCATTCTGTACTAAGCCAATGGAAGTAATGATGTCCACTTACATATACATATCCATATTATTAGAAAAACCTTCTGGTCCATTCTTGAAAAGGTAACGCGCCGAAGAGGAACGTCTGCAAAGAAACCAATGTTTTTTCATTAAAACTATTTTAATGATCAGAACTTTTAAAGAATCGTAAAATGAACAAATTACTTAAAGTAAAAGCATCTTCAATTCATGACTTTTCAAACCAAAATGCTTAACAGCAAAGAAATAAATGTAACATAGCAGTTTTGGACTCATGAGAATGTTAATTGATTCAAATCTTCTAATGATTTGTTAAACTTGTTTCAAAACAGGTTTGTCGGAACGTTTTTTGTGTCTTAATAAAAATACAAAAATACTAAATACTTGTCATATCCCTTTACATTACACAATTGCTTTAGAAAAATGTAACTTTAAAATGTTAGACCTCCAAAATTACATTTAAATGTACAGTAAAATCATTGAAATTTGAATACAGGTGGTTAATTGCAAATAATTTTAAGCATAATTCACACAGAAAAAAAATCTAATTAAAAATTAAAAAAATATATATTTTTGGCTCATAAAAATAATACAGAATAAAATAATATCAAGTAAATAATTGTTTTGTTTTCATCCTCTATGTAGCATCACTTGACAATCCCCAATATTTAGAGAAATCAAGGATTGATAATTTAGTTTATTGACTACTAGAATATTATAATACAGATTTATAGTGAAATATGTATTATTAAATAGTTTAAAGGACCCCTTCCCACCCCTCTAAAAAAACAGAAATGCCAAATAACAAAAAGTATATCAAATGAAATATATTATACACTAAAATGCACAAAAAACACAAATCCGCAGTAATATTTGTCACAAATTTGTAATTAAAAATAGTTGTATATTTGTAATTACTACAAGCATCTGAAAAAGTGGTTATAAATTGTACTCACCAGTCATTCAGCAAAGGTTTTATATCCTTCCGTTTAAAAAGAAATCAGTATAACGTGATGGCTCTTAATCCACTGCTGCCTCAACGGTCTAAAGGACTAGTTATGCTGTGCTGCTAGTTTTACTCTGTCTTGACTCACCTGTTGCAATATGGGTGTCCTAAATAGAATGCAGAGGGTTGAGTTTCTGTCCTTTATTGAACAAGAGTGCTTCCTGAGTGGCTCTAAACTTTTGCTTTGTGTTATTGTGTCAGTCTTGTTTGATATTGTGTAATGTCGTGTTGATTGAATTATAATACAGTAATTACGAATATTTGTGTGTAGAATATATATCATTATTTTCAATCTTACATTTCTTTCTTAAATTTCTTAAGGTCTTATGTACAGTATTATTGGTTTCATTGATTTTTTTGTTTGTGTGCGAATGTTTGTTCTTTTTTTTATTTCAAATGTGTATAACACTCATCTATACAATAATAACTCATAGTGATCTTTTGAAAAGGGTAAAGTTTAAAGTAAAAACAAAGAAAATTCAGATGTACAGTAATGTTGATGCTCAGTGCTTTGTTGATGCACCTATTTTTAAGCAGCTTCACCCTTGCAGTTACTCTCAAGCCCCATCAGGTTGGATAGGCAGTAGGGATGCAATGGCACCCAAAGCTCACGGTTCGGTGCAGACTGCTCTTTTACATACGGTTTTCAGTTCGGTTCTGATGGCTTAGCTATTTGTAATTTTTTAAGTTATTCTTTGTATGGATCGCATGATCAGATAAATCATATGGCTCATAGAATTCACTTTATTTAAACAAAAATTTTCACTTTAAATTAAAACAATAGAAAAAAGCAGATTAGAAAGGAATTTAAAGCAGGCAAAAGTTACGGGTACATAGTGGTCCTGAAACCAGGGACAGCTGTCTGAAGATGGTGCAGATGACCACAGATGACATTTTTGTTTAAACATTCTTTTTCCATCTTTGTCGTGTTCATCAGCAAAGCCAGCAAAAAGTTGACTACATCTTCAGCGTTTGCTGATTGGATATTTACCCAGGGGCATGCGTTTCTCTCTCTGCCATCTGCCTTTTCATATGCGTAAACTAATAATTATACATACAGGAGTTATTCAAATGAGGAACCAGAAACCGTGGTTCATAAGCATGTACCGAACCGGGTTTTATCCAGGATGTCTCTGTACATTACTGAAACACAACCCTTAATTCTATTTTACCAGTTCCTGCTGATGAAGAACAGCTCCACAACATGATGCTTTGAAAAACAGTGAAAAATAACAACACAAGCAATTTGTAGCAATGTCCCAGTTAAGTTGGGTGCTTATAGAAGAAGTTCCAGTTTTAAGTCCCTGAATTTCCAGAATGAGGAAGCACATAGAGGAATTTTTTTCACACATGCAAATTTTTGGTTGTTTTTTATAAGTCAGCAGACAAACTATTGGCGGCATCTGTTTGTTCACTCTATATAAGCCTGATTAGTGGAGAGCAGAAACGGTTGTCCTCCTGGAAGGTTCTCTGGACAGAGCTACCACTGGTCACTTTGTCACCTCTCTGAATAGGGCCCCTTTTCCCATCGGATCCCTCAGGTTTGACTGAGAAAAGCAGAATTGAGAAATGTTTCTGTAGCTTCCAAAAGTTTTGCTACGACACAATCTCTTGTTTCGACATGGTGGAACCTTATTTCTACACAGATGTATCCCTCTCCAAACCAGTTTAAATCAACTGAATTCAACACAAGCGGGCTTCAGTTTCGCCACAGAAACATCAGTGGAAACAGGAAGCCAGTGGTCAATTTGTGCTTGAGGGCAAAGACTGTGAATAATTATGTAGATGGGATTCCTTTGTTTGTATTGGTCATTATGGGGTATTTTGGCCAGGATCTTCCCCGCCTTGTGAGCTAGACGGGCTCTGGCAGAGGATAGGAATCAGGAAATGAAGAATGATGGAAAAATACAAAATAGAAAGACTCAAAATACATAAATTGAGAAAGTTTGAGACATTATTTCATACATCAGATGATCATGCGTTGAACACATGTAAGACACCTGGTTAAACCAAAGCATTCTTGACATTCAGTGCTTCTGGCACTTCTTCCCACTCAAGGTCTTGAGAAATTGTCTTAATAGATCTCAATAGAGTGCCTCAACTGTCTTAAAGTTCTGGGTGTGCAAAGATACATCTTTGGACAGAATGCCTCGTCACATTTCCTCAGATATTCAGCTTCCTGTTCAGTCAAGATTGTGGTCGATCAGAAAAAGGTTCGCTGGAATGTTAATATAAAAATATTGAAATATAATATATATTTTATACCTATATTGCTTGATATATAGCTGACTGTTTGTCAATATCTATAATACAGTCGCTGGAATGCTTAAACGCTGCCATACAGTTGTAATTTACATCACTACCATAAATGCAAGCAGTAAGTCATAAAACTCATTTAAAACGTTAAGCCTTGAAGTCATTTCATTTAGGTGACACTCTGCTTATGAAGGATTGTCAAGTAGCTGTCATTCTTGCCATTTCTATCAACTCTCTGAAATGAATAGACAGGTGTGGTGGGTGTTCCTGTGAAACACTTTCCACTGTAGGAAACCAGTATTGGCTCATTAGCTACTGTGAACAGGATAATATGAATCAACTCTAGGTGCCCAGGACAATTTCACTGCTAAGTGAATAAAAGGTATTCCCCTATTCCTACATTTGGGGGGAGGCTCTTTAATGTCCAGTCTCAGCTTCTAAAACGAAAGTGAAGAAGTCTCCCAAGATATTCAAGATCTCAACAACAGAAACAGAAAAGGCTCTGAAAATACTGTGATGTATTGAAGGTGTAGAATGTAAGATTCATTAATTACAATCAAAAGCAGTTGAGTACTTACAGTTTTTATTGTTTAGAATGACTAAACAATCTTCTTTTACAAATGAGTACTTCACCATCAGGGTCCTGTGATGCAAGATCTATTGGGGTCCGGCCCCACAGTCACGAAAACAGTGGAACCTTATTGTTCTGTAAATTGGGCTTCTAATTTTCCATTAAAGGTAATGGACTATTACATTTTTTTTTTTATTTTGATTTAGATTTTTCCAAACATAAAAGTATTTTTAATTATTCTTTCTTTTTATCGCAGAGACACAAGCATGGTTTTGAAACACCTAACTGTCCACATGAAAGCAGCCAATCCAATAATCATTGTCACCAATCAGAGAGCTCAAAATATTTTATTTTATATATTTCTGATATACGAAAATACTGAGGTTTTACCATAGGCACCACAGCATAGACTCCAGAGTTTTCAAAAACCTCACTTTGACCTTAGTTTTCAGAAATGCTTGATTAGACAGAAATAGTGCTCTGTTTACATGTTCAATGCTCTCGCTTAACTGTTATTGTACTTACATGTGTGAAAGAGGATTTTCCAAATGTACTGAGAACTGAGCCATCCTTTATTGTCCATAAATTAAAGTAAGATAAAAACAGGCAATTTACAGTAATTATCACCCTAGGGCATGCATTTTGTGGAAAAACTGTATGGTCCCACTGTAAAAACCCACATTAACATTTCAAATTCACATGAGGAGCTATATGAAACTCCACTAAAAGAGAGGCTAGCTCTTTCATCTCCATGTGAGCCATCAAAGGTGGGACACTGGGGTAGTGATGGGTGATTACTTATGATTCTCAAAAGTTATACTGCTAGCTATCAAAACTCCAAGGTTTTTACTATTGAAGATATAGTAATTGTATAATCACTAACCTACAATTTTGAAACAAATGAGTAGTTATTTAAGAGCTAACATGTCAGTGATCAGATAACTTCAAGAGTTTATCATTGTATCATCTGGTTTTGTCGGGAAATAGAGCTGAGTTTCATCAGCATAGTAGTGAAAGTTATTGTACTAAAGGCAGCAGATAGAAAGTAATATAGGACCTAATACTGATCCTTGTGGCACTCAACATTTCCCTGCGATTGGATGCGATCATTCCCTCTTAATATTTACAAACTGATTCTGGTCAGACAGGACTGAGTTATACCCCAACCCCAAGTACCTGTGTATTTCTCTAGTCTCTCGAGAATAATTTTGTGGTCAATTTGTCAATATGATCATTCTTTTGTTTCACAAAAAAACACCACCTGTTCTATGGGAAAGTTAAACCTATGTTTTAATTGTTATAATGTGTATTAACATTTGGTGTATATAGGTTTATAATTTTCAATGTATAGTATATTTTTTATATCTGAAAAGCACTTTTATTCTGCCAACACCAGGATTTTCAATGATGCCTCATTCATCTCTGTGTTCTTGACATAACATCATGTATGCGTCACTCACATAAAGTGCTTCAGAAAAGCTTTGAAACTAGTAAAAACACTGGTTCACAGAGGTTCACACTGGTTCTGTGTAGCTACATTTGCAGTATTTATTTTCCAAACACACACACACACAAAATGTCATTTTTTAAAAAGCACAATGTGTGGCCAGAGTCTGAGGTTACATCAATATAAAAGCATCCTGTGCCCCTGCCCCCATCCCATGGCCAAAGTATGTCCATTTAAAACCTGTTTTTAGGATGTGAATGGAAGCTTGATTCTACATAACAAGGCATTTAAATGAATCAGTGCCTGAACATTCGTACTCGTGATTTAACAAATCAAGTCACACTACATAGCTGCATACAGCCACTGTAATACGGCTTCTGCTGAGCAGTATTTTACCAAAACCATTTGTTAAGGTGTGGTAGTAACCATGGCAACTCTAAACTAAGCTTGCCCTGTGAACTTGAGGGCGTCACAAAGCATTGTTGAACGTCAGCAAACGCCATCCATTTGATGGGGATCTTGGTGCAGTTGACAGGAAGATTATACAGAATATTATTGTAATTCTGTATCTTTACACCATTGCTATTTTAACTATTGATCTGCTACCCAAAGAGATTAAGACTAGTTGAAAAAGAATTCCACATATCATTGTAAGGGGATAAAGGAATATAATCCAACCTTCTGAGTACAGTTTTTCCATGGATTCATTACACAATCAAGAGTTGAGAATCAAATCAAAGTTTTTTCATGAAATCAAATGAAAAATCAACTAAGAGTTTGAGATACTTGCAGTCACCTTTATATCTCCATGGCTGGACCATTGTAATGTCTTGTTGTGGTCAGAGAAACTATTAAATCTGCTTTAAATCCCATTGTGAGAAAAATAAATAAATAAAGCAGTGTTTTAACATTCAACATGAGATCACATTTGTGTTCCTAGGCCAATTTATTTTAAATCTCGAAATGGGAAATCCAAAAATGCCCCAGAGTAAAGAAGGTTAAGCTGGTTTTCTTAACTAATGCTTTAACACTCTCAGAAGTTAATTCTCTTGATTGGCTGCAACATGCTAAAAAGAAATCCTAACACATGCTGTTTATTTTCATGGTAGCATCGCCATGAGTCTCCTGTTCCAGGATGAATCATACAAGTATTGTTTACTTTCTGTTCAGGCTTTGGAAAGCATTAGTGAAGCGAATAAAGAGAAACACTTTTAAAAGTGATTTATGGTCATATATATTTGATCAGGCTTTTGATGTTTGAGTTGACAGGAGCATTTGGGTGTTGCTATTTTATCTTTTGTGTTTGTGCTTTTTTTTTTTTTCAGTTTGTATACAATACTTGCTCAAATCCATTGTGCGCAGTATCTGAACATTCCCAAGAGATTAATTTAGATGTCTAGTGCATTTTGTTTTTCTGGCTTTTGTCTGAACATTGCTTGGATTGGATTATATGAGTGTGTTTTATAATATTTTCCTTTGTACTTTCACACGAGAATTTGGTTCATTGTGATAGTTGGAAAGTACACCACCGCCATCAATTGCCTAAATCAACTGCTCACATTTTAGAAATATTCTGTTCAGAATTGTGAAATTCTGTTCTTTACAAGCCCAAAAAAATGATATAAGTGATAAATTACTTTGGAAGTTTTGGGAAATGAACCCATGTTCAAAGCAGTGACAGGCAACGTCATCAGATTTATAAACATGTGAGCCCAAGAGAGAAGTTTATTCACCATTTGATTGGCAGCCGTTGACTTGAAGAGAATAAAAGATGACTTGTATGTAGAAGTGTTTATTTTCTTTCTTCAGAAAATAGCTTTAATGAATTACAAAAAAAGTCAAAGGCACAAACCCAACCAATTTAACATTTGAATTATGTATTTCAGATAAAAAAAAAAGATAGAAAGCACCTAAATGATACCTCAAAAGCAACATTCATAACATTTGTGAACCCACGCTAACTAAACACACATCCTGATTGTCATTTATGTTGGCATGACGCACACAGTAAGTTATCTTTCAGAAATCTTGCTTCTATTGTTGTTGCTGTCAATGCAATAATAACAAGAAACTATCAAACTTGAAAAGCAAGAGGCTTGTTTTTTATTATTATTGGCAAATCAGAAACATCAGAGATTACGATCAAGCTTTCAGATAGACTTCATGTCGATAGCTAGACACATTGCAAAGAGGTGTGCTTATTACAAATAATGTTTTGAATGCATTTCTGCCGCTCACGGGATAACATTTTTGATTTGTGATATAGATTATGCAGTGGTGGGGCATCAAGACCCTCTCTGCTGCCTAATCACAAGGATCAAGCAACACTTACAATGTAAATTCTATCATTAATCCATTAAATCATAATCATTTACTCCCACCAGCCTATTCTCTTCATTACTAGCAGTGCTCTTGGCTGAACGCCTTTAAGTAGGTGGTAGATTTTCAATCAGATTAAAGCTTGGATGTCATGTGAACAGTATCTGTTCAAGCCAAGCATATTTTGACTTCCATGATCTTCCTTCTTAATAAATCAGATAATAAATCAAGTAATGTCAGCTACATTCCGGCTTCTGATGGGTGACAATTGCCAACATTACATTTGTCTATCATCCTACTAAGATTTTTAAATTAGCTTATGCGTTCTGTAAAGTAATTTATTTTACGTCCTGAATCGTTGACTTTTCGTTGACTTTTAGATTACGGTCTTCTTTGGTGCTTTGCCATGTTGATCATCAACCAATCAAATAATTGAGATATGATAATATTTTCCTTCGGCTGCCAGTAGACCTTGAGAAAGCTAGTTGATTTCTAAAAAAAATGTCTAAAAAATCCTACTGAAAGCAGAAAAACCAAAAGAAATTGACGAGAAATTTCACAAGAATTGACTTGAATTTTAATTAATTTGATTTCTCGGGGGACAATGTTATAATTGAGATACTTCTGAAAATGGCACTGTGTAGCACACAAAGAACACTGAGCCAAAAATAGAGTTATGCTGAGCTTCTTTACAAGTCTTTATAGAAATTAATCATAAATTAATTATGGAAAACTGCACTTAATATGAGCTTTGCCACTGTGGCAAATCTGACCCCCTGTACAGTCTGAATCCAACCAAATAGTTTAGTATTTGATGATTTAAAAACAATCAAATGTCATTATACAGCACAAAATGTTGCCTGTAAGCAAATTTTATGGTTTGGGTGGAGTTTTGGCTCGTGGGAAGGAAAAATGAAACCACACTGTACTGTTTGACAACAGCATGTATTTCCCCTCCCTGAATAAGAACAAGTAGCTTCTCACAAACAGTCCTTGGTGTATCTTACTGAAGGTGCCACAGTCTTAAAAAAAGAAGTTAATTACTTGTGGTTGGTATTTTGACTTGGTGCCAGGGTAATGAAGACAAACTAGCTAGACCAATTGGTGTGAAAGGGGTTCTTTTTGGCAAATGACAGTTCCACTCAGAGTTCAGGAAGGAAGCTCAATTTAAACACGTGATACTACAATGCAAGCAAAGTATTATTTTCTAAGTTTATTTCTCACTCAGTTTTCCAATCCTCAGGGCACAGATCGTCTTTTGAATCATATGTAGAGCTGTGGAGTGTTTTCACTAGGGGTATAACAATATATGTATTGTTACAACCCAAGTCTTTAAGGCGTCACACTTGTGAGTTCCCGGATCACATAACTAAATGGTACAGTAGCATCCTAAACATATGCTTTTTTTTTTATAGAGAACCCAAAGGTTTTGCAAAGGCCTTGTAAATGGATCTTAATGCTAAGTTAAACCTTCCGTTTACACATACTTTAAATTATTAGGGTTCGGGTCTGAGTTGGGTTAACGGTATGGGTTAGTGTCAATCGGTTTTTGATCCAAAAAGCACAATTTGAATACTGTTAAGTTCACAAATTATTTAAGACCCCAAAGGCTCAAAGAGGGAAAAAGGCTATTGTTGCAGAAACATTTCTAATGTTATGGCCGTGAACGTTACGAGGAACATCTTTGTCATTGGTATATGGTTGGAGAATATTGTGTCGGACTTTATCATGGAACAGTTCCAAGGTCCAAAGTATAAGGATGAGTGAGCCACGCCTTTCATTGGGGTAACTGAAATGAAATATGAAATTGCCTGATGTTGAGAACAGAAAATCTAACTTGAAGTTTTAAAATTTTTTAAATGTTCTATGAGTTAACAACGATGAGATATCACTATATTTAATTAATCAAGTAATGTTTTACTTAATGTTTAAGTAATGTTTTTAGATGGTAAACCCTGAGCTCTAGTGTAACTATATTACTTTGTTTAGGAATTATTTATTTATTATTGTTATCAAATGATCTAGAACAGGGGTGCTCATTACGTCGATCGATCGCGGAGGTGCTACCGGTCGATCGCGGCGTGAAATTGAAACAATATCAGCCGATCATTCATCCCGCCACAGTTCAGTAAAGTTAGCTGCAGATTCACGGATTCGGTTTTCTCTGCTCAATAGCTCGAGACCAGAATGTTCTTAGTAAACAAATAATACCTATTTTTAATCTGTGTTATAGCGGTCAAATTACAAAAGTTTCCCTCGGCATTTGAAGAAACACATTACCGTCTATGCAACCCGCTGACATGGAATCGCTTAGGGACCGTCTGCAAATTACCAGAACCAAAATATGTTTTACCCAGAATATGATTTATAACTTCATTCTAAATTGCTCTATTACAACCAAAATCAAGCAACACGACCCTCCTCACGTGCATTTTGTCCTGCACGGCTCAGTTTCAATAAAAAATGTAAATATTTATTAGAGCATCATTTTTATTCTTGATTATTTGGATCAAAGCTCCCATAAAAATCACTCTATTACTACCCGATTCAGGTCACACACAACTGTTCTAATGATTCAATTCAGTGCAAGTCATCAAATTAAACTCACGTTATTACAAAAAATTTTAATAATTAATTATTATGTGTGTTTTGTTAATTCTCAATAAAGTTGAAAATAATTGTTTGTTGATTGATGTTTTACATTTTTGTAGCGGGTAGATCACTTTGACTTAGTCATTTTAAAAGTAGCTCGCTAGCTGAAAAAGTGTGAGCACCCCTGATCTAGAAGGTTAAAAAGCAATGCATGCAACCTATGCAAACATATTTCATTGGACATAGTTTGCATAACAGAAATGGGTTGATCAGCTTTAAAGGGAGGAGGTGACCTTTTTACGTCAAACTACGCATTGCTCTTCCTATGTGTGTATAAGGTTTTTCTGTTGTACATGAATATAGGAGAGAATTCTGTATTGTGGCAAATAAAATGTGTTTGTTTAGGTATAATAAATGTAAATTCAAATGATAACTCAATTAAAATCTATCTATCTATCTATCTATCTATCTATCTATCTATCTATCTATCTATCTATCTATCTATCTATCTATCTATCTATCTATCTATCTATCTATCTATCTATCTATCTATCTATCTATCTATCTATCTATCTATCTATCTATCTATCTATCTATCTATCTATCTATCTATCTATATATATACATATATATATATATATATATATATATATATATATATATATATATATATATATATATTCTATAATATGTAAAAAATTCAAACATTACAGGTTTGTAAATTAAAGAAAGTGAGTGCAGCTGTGAAATATTGCTTTTGGATGATTTTTTGGTCATGGTTGTTGAAATGGTGCAAATGCAAAAAAATGAACGTTTTAATTCGTCCTTCATAAAAATGAAAATGAACATCATTCTGCACACATCTGAATTTCTAAGGCAGATCAAGGTCGTTTTGCTGATTTTGCCTGAGGCTCTCACTGAGTATTTTTCTCTGAATCTGGATGTAATGCCGTGATGATGCCTATTAACAAAGTGTGAAAATTTATAATTTTAACTGAATTTAAGTAACATGGGCTTCTTTTTCTGGATCTAAATAGATTTTCTTTGTTTAAAACATATTGCAATAACTCATTGTAATAAGATATTGAGGGTTTCTTAATGCTAGCCACGAAGCTAAAGATTTCAATTTAAAATGCCATAGGCATATGCTAAAAATATTCTAATAGTGTTTCTTTTAGAAATAATATTTACAGTTAAGATGTTATTCAGGAGATAATCATCACAAGGCATACTTCTCTTAGATTTTGACTTATGGGAAACCCTGAGGCGCTTAAATATACAGAGTCTCGTCATGAAGTGCACTTCCCCTCTGTCATGTGGTTTTTCCTGTGTAGTAAATGTCTCTGAGTTCTTCTTATTATTACTGGACTACAATTACATTTTTCTTACAAATCTAAATCTAGTTCCGTTTAAAATCTGTAAGTATCCAGAAGAGGGCGTGGTGCAGCCCTCTGAAATCTGAAGTCTTTGCTGCTAAACGTGAATTCTCTTAAAATGGAAGAGCCCGTTTCTTTCAATAAACTTGCTTCTATTGGACTAAATAAATTAACAATTATAAAATGTTGTTTTCCCAAGTGATGTTAAGGAGGAATGTTTCTAGTCTTATTCAAGTGAAATGATCCCAAAGTAAATTCGTGTTTAAATTATGCTGTTGTTGCTCAATGCTATTTGTCTATAGAAATGTAACCAAGCGGCATTCCTAAATGTCAAGCGACTAGTGACAAACCCAACTATATTTAGCTGTATTTTCTGCTAATGTTTACCTCACGGATTCCCTCCAAAACAGATATCTATCAAACACCTAGTGATCACCTGAGTGTCGCTTTTTTTTTTGGTCTGTACTTAATCTTAAAAATACATACCTTTATTTTCTTGTAAATATTATAATACTTTGTTATTTGCAATTATTTGGATTTGGATTTCCAGAGAAATTTTTAGGAAAATCACGGAAAACACTTTACACACAATTTACTTTATTACCAATGTGAACACATACTTGTGTTCCTTTTGTGTTTTAGCCCTACTTCAATTGTCATGTAAATGTAAGTACTGATTGTCTGTGTGCCACAAACTGGTAAAAAAATATACATATAATTTTTTAAACGAATATATTTACATGTGGTTCCTCTGACAAGATTTTGTGCTACCAAAGGTGTTGTGGGTGTATTACAAATTTTACTTAGACAGTTTAAAAAAATAACAACAACATAAAAAATGTCATATACTACGATGGTCATGTTGTTCGGTGTTAAATCTACAATTGTGGCAAAAAACATCTTTTTTTGTGGTAATTCATAAAAATATCAATAGAACGCAACGAAATTAGTACAGCAAGTCCATCAAGTAATTTCTTACAGTTGTCACAGGTTTAAGATAATTTATTGACAATACCTAGAAAAAAAAACATCAAAGCTGTCATGATTAAAATGTTTGATGCAAATATATATATTTGGGAGACTAAGAGTCATACCGACTAAGAGTCAACTACCCAAAAAGGATAGTCTTTGTTTCAAAATGTAACCTCAGCAGTTTAACCAGAAAAAAAAAAACGATGAGTCATGCATGACACATCATACATCTCAAAAAAGGTTTGTTACCTGCTCCAGAGGTAATAGTGTCTACTTGAACACACTGGTCCTGGAAGAACCCATTGTTGTAGGAGTTAAAAAGAGCTAGGGCTTTAAATTATAAATGCATATAAAACGCGTTTGTATTTTTGTTTTTCACAGTATAAATATAACAACCTAAGTCATGCAAACATTCTCAGAGTTGCTAAAGATCAAAGGTGTAACATGCAGCTATAGACCCAGCACAGTCTCGATTGTGAGAAGATTAGGCTTCTCTTCAAAGCAGGAATGTTTGTGGGAAGAGTTTAAAATGTCTGAGTCTTCTTCTGGTGTGAGGATAATCACAAAAAGGCAATAAAATCAGAGCTGATCTGTCAGGAAGGAAATAGATATCATCTGTCTGAAGATAATGATAAACTTAAGACGCGGTTCTTTAAAGGTACAATTGTACCAAGCTAAAACGACTTCCTCCTGCATGCCTTATATGAAATGACCAAAGCTGCAGTTCATCCACTGACCACATGAGGCTGGTTTCAGTAGTGAGCAGATTCTCATTGCCACATATGTTACTAGAGCTCACCTTTATAGCAGAGGAAAACACATTTAAAGCCTGAATCTTTGCAATGCAAAATCCACTGATCCGAAAATCAGTGCTACACCTGGATTTGCTACTGGTGTAAACATGAAAGAGTGTGAAACGTAAAAAACGTAATTCCTTAATTTGTCATTAATTAAAAGGAATGAGGATTGAATCAAAATGAGTACAATTATTTTTCCTACTTCATGATGTAAAATTAATTATTTAATAAATTACATAGTAAAATATTCATCCATCCATTCACTCACTTGTTTATTAATTCATTAGTCATTTACTCACTCACTGTCAAATTCACTTATTCTTTTACTCACTCGCTCGCTCGCTCACTCACTCATTTATTCATGCATCCATTCATTAACTCACTCATTTATTCATTCACTCACTCCCTATTTTACTCACTCATTCATTTATTCACTCATCTATTCATTCACTCACTCATTCATTTACTCACTCACTCCCTATTTCACTCACTCATTTATTCACTCATCTATTCATTCACTCACTCATTCATTTACTCACTCACTCCCTATTTCACTCACTCGTTTATTCACTCATCTATTCATTCACTCACTCATTCATTTACTCACTCACTCCCTATTTCACTCACTCATTTATTCACTCATCTGTTCATTCACTCACTCATTCATTTACTCACTCACTCCCTATTTCACTCACTCATTTATTCACTCATCTACTGATTCACTCACTCATTAATTTACTCACTCACTTCCTATTTCACTCATTCATGTATTCATTCACTCACTCGTTCATTTACTCACTCATTCTCTAATTCACTCATTTATTTACTCACTCCCTTATTCATTCACTCACCCATTCATCCATTCACTCTCTCAATAACTCATTCATTTAATCACACTGCTTTTTTTAAAACATGATTGAAGAGATACTTTTTCAAGGAGGCTTTAATGTTTTTTATGTTGTTGTTTTTTTCAAGATTTATATTTACCATACCATGTGGAGGAAAATAGCTACATTCGATATTTTGTCAGTGAACAGTTACTGTAGGAAAAATCATGCATCATCCAATTTGGAAATTTACAATACCATGCTTTGTAAGAAAAGAAAAAACATTTACATTTGCTGCATCGACCTTTATTGAACATGAGGGCTTTCATGAGACCATGTTGGGCTTTAGTGCCACAGAGGCATGTTTTCTAGCTCCAAACAGAACTCCCAGTAGTATTTCTTTTAGATCACATGTTTTCTGCTTTGATCTGCATGCTCAAATTATTTAGACAATAAATATTTAACATTGGTTATAAATATGCGCATAGACACGCCTGGTATTCCTCACGTTTTAACCGACATGACTTTAAAGAAGCTCAGTGTTTCACATGGACTTTGAAGTCTGTGGCATGTCATTACAGCATTTCTGGTGGCACCAAAGGTAGAACTTACTCAAAAACCAGGATTACCTTTGAAACACTGCTTCCGCAAAAGAAATTACACACTTGACCTGCAAGTTTCGAAGATGCTCTGAGAGTCTTCCTGTTCAGGCATGTCCATCAAAAACACTCTGTAACTTTACTTCTGCTGCACTCATCCACTGTAATGCAAATCACTTCTGCCCTGTACTTAAACCACAGGCCTGCCTTACCATGCAGCCCAACGAGTGTGGCGAGCGTTTTCCATCCGATATCTATACGATAAAGTGTGTACAGTTCCTTTTATCAGCCCACTTGTAAATCCTTCATCCCAAAATAATGTGACAAAGCTTTCTTTCCTTGTTTTTAGCGACTGAAAGTGATTGAAAGGCGATGATCTGGCATCCCTAACATTCTTTGAATCCAGGTGTTGAGGGTGTTTCCTCCCTCTTGTTTGCTTTGTGATGGAGAGGCAGGTGACTTTGGAAAGTTGGGCACTTGTACTGTTGTTTTTGCCCCATTAGCTCGATGCCATCTGCCCTCATTTAGCATCTACCGATGGAACATACAGATTAAACTCTCTTTGAGCATCTGTGTGCGTGGTGATGTGTGATATCAGAAAAACACCTCCCCAGCTGTCAAAACAAACACATCTGCATGAAGGAGATAGAGGATACTTAGACATACATCATTTATTTCGCTTCTAATAATGCAAAATGAACCTCTAAAACAAGTTCATCTCTGAAACGAACAAATTTCTGTGTATGGTAGACTATTATGTACTAGTTCATGCTTTGGAATTGGAAAAATATAGCTTCCAGTTTATCAAACCTTCAGTTAATAATATATATGTCAGACTACAGTGAGAAATTAATTACCATAAATTACAGTAACTATCAATAACTTTTGAGTTTGTACCATCAATTTATGTGTTAATTAAATGTTTGTGTAGTTTCCTAATTAGTATACTCACAAGTAATGCCACAAGTGTTACCAACATTTCTTAAGCACCATTTTAACGAATAGATTTTACAACTGAAACGTTTTAGGTGCTACACCCATTGTATGGTTTTTAGCAGTCATTGCCTGCACTTTTATCCACCTTTTTATGCGCATTTTGGAATATTACATAAAAAAATAATGAATGTAAACTTGAAGATGCTCATAAATTTTGAAAATGTGCATTAAATAATTATGCGCACAACTGAGTAGGATCATCTTTTTATCCAAAAGGAAAAATTGTGCATGAACTTTGATGGAAACGTAGTTACAGGAGAAATCCCAATGCAATGTGGATTTTCTGTCAGAACTGTGGCACGATGGAGTGGCATTTGTGGACCAACCAATTAACCGATTTAATTGCACACATTTGAAATGTTGCTTTGGTCATTCTGAAATTCATAAAGTCTGTCATCAAAGGGGTTTCGGGCTCATCACCTCCTAGAAATGTCTCAAAGAGCAGTCTCCCGCACAGGAAACTGTGCTTTATTCTCAAATATTTTTGCAACATTCCAATTGAATTTGCACCTTTGGATTGAAACATGGCTATTGTCAACACCATTATTAACCACGTTTATCAATGTCCTCCAGTAGGTGCTTATCATCTATTTCTTACCAAGATAATTTCCTTGAGTCAGATTTGCTGTACAGACATATATTGATTAACTTCAACTAAACCCTTACACAACCCCGCGTTTTTATATATTTGATTTCTTTTAATAATACTTACTAGGATCAAACATGCCAGTAGGTTAAACTGTCTCAAATAAATAGTTTGCTTAGCATTCTTGCACTCTTTTATCCAAAATGATTAGACCCTGTTTATTTTAACGCATTGCCAAAGGTGGTGCGGGTACACAGCTGCTCTCTAAACGTTTTTGTCATAGTTTTGTTTTGGTAAAATGAGAATTTTTAAAAAGTTCAAATTTTTGACCAATTTTTCACATTGACTTATTCCCTAACACTAAAGTCTTATTTTTGCAGGTTCATAGGTGTGGTTTAGCACTATAACATCTAACATTTGTATACAATATGCTAAATCAAATTCCTTCCTCACAACTGATATTTAATAATGTTTAATGAATTACATTTTTCTTTGTACAGTATACTAATCAAACATCTTTATTTGAATTTGAAGCCAAGGGGAGAAGTAATAACGTCTGCTGCTCTATGCTTTACTGTGGAGTAGTCTTTGCTAATGTCTTTATTAGAATGTAGCAGCACCTAATCCTCTACAAAGTGAGAACAATGCCAGGAGAACTTCACACTTAATTGTTGTCTTTAACAAGGTTGTTTCTATGGGTGTCGCTCTGATGAGGAAACAAAAGGAGATGACCAGTTGAAATCATATTTTAATCACTTGAGCATATCCTCTTTGAGTCATTGTCCTCTTGAGTTTTAAGCCAAAGTTTGAGTCCTTTGTTTACCCTAATTGTTTAGTCATCTGCATCTTTTTTTTGATCCTGGTGAATGGCCTCGAACAGGAACAGTGGATTCGGAATGACAAGCATCTGCTAAATTGTCTCAAAATCACTGCCATATGCATTTAAAACACACAATAATATTCACAATACCAATAAATTCAGCCACCGTGCATTATGTAAAGTTTCCTTCAGGCTGAACCGGTTTGTCAGGTGGAGGAGCTTTGAACACGGCCCACGTATTACAATGACGCATGCACCACAAGTTTAACCAAGGTCACAGCGAAAGAACCGGTTTCTCTTATTTAGAAACATGCCCGTATCAATAGCAATCAGCTTTTTTATCAATATTGCTGATTTGGAATGTTCAAAGCTTTAATATTTCTAATACTTTAGAGTAGTCATTACATTGTCCATTTTATTTTTTCAAACATACAATCAGAGGGAAGATTGAAATAAAAAGAATCCTAATATTACAGTAATAATGGAGTCATGATGATAGAATTTTTAACTGGAGCCTTAGAGGATGAGTTGAGAGGTTGCCAGGTCTTCTCTTAAGTCTTAAGTGATGCAAGTTTGTGGGTGATTCACCTTCAAACTGAACATTACAGTAACTCATAAAAATTCTTTATGGTACTTACTTCATGGGGTTGGGTCGCGGGCTCTCTAATCAGGGATGTATAGACATCCCTGTCCCTGGACACCTTCTCCAGTTCATCCGGAGGGACACCGAGGAGTTCCCTGGCCAGCCAGGAGAAATTGTCTCTCCAGGTTGTCTAAGGTCTTCCCCAGGGCCTCTTCCTAGAGGAACATGCCTAAAACGTCTCCCCAGAGAGGCGTCCAGGAGGCATCTGAAACAAACAACAGAGCCAACTCAGCTGCTCGAAGTGGTGGAGCAGTGGGTCTACTCCAGCCTTCTCCTGGATGACTGAGCCCCCTACCCTATCTCTAACCAGCAGAAAGTGTTAGAGATAGAACCGCCACCGTATTATGGTAGAGGGGTTTGTGTGCCCAAATGATCCTAGGAGCTGTGCTGTCGGGGACCGAATGCTACTGGTAGGGTCTCCCCAACAAACAGGTCCTAGGTGACGAGCCAGACAAAGAGCGGTTCAAAAATCCTTTTATAGCAATTGAAAAATCAATGTCTGTGAGATTGCCAAGTATGGCGCAACTGGAGCCCCACCCTGGAGCCAGGTCTGGGGTCGGGTCTTTTATGCGAGCGCCTGGTGGACGGATCTTTCCCATGGGTCCCAGCCATGCCCATCCTGAAGGAGCAACATTGGGGTTCCTAAGTCCTAAGGGTCCACCACCTGCAAGAGGGGTCATAAGTGGTTGGTACAATGTGGATTAGGTGAAAGTTGAAGGCAGGGACCTTGATCCCTGGACAAAATGGGGAAATTAATTGGCATAATTATTTAATTTAACTAAAAATTATTTTAATTTGATTTTATGTTTCATGGATACAACATTTGTGAATTTGGAATGCATGTAACAACTTGTTATATACAGTTATGTAACAAGCTGTTTTCCCTGCGGCTCTTAATACTACCTGGCAATAGCTGAGGTGTTCACGGTTGATGTGACTGTGCAAACTTTCAAAATCTGTTTTGTTCTTTGTGTCAGAAACACATGACGGAGACTAAAGAGATATCACTCGTGCGGCACAAAATGTGTTTCCCGAATACAATGGAGACTATGAATACAACAGAAATACACTAGTGATGCCAATCAACGCTTTGAATGAGTTTCGAGACTCTTCCCACGGTTCAAGTCTCATTGTTAAGCTTCACTTTAGAACTACAAATCTTTTGTGTGAAAAACTATTTTCATTTTGGTTCCCAGTGTCCGTACATAAATACTACTAACCATTCTTCGAATGGGTCAAGGTGATGATAATGATAGTGATGCATCACTTTTCCTGAATTAAAGTGGTTTGTTGTTACTGTTAACAATGACATTTGAATTTTGAGACGCTGCTTCACTTCTTGTCTGATTCATTTCAAATGGTACAAAGCATGGGATTTGCTTACTGTGTCTAAATGTGTTTTACTGGCTCAGGAGGTTTCAATGCGATATGTCATTTTTGCAGCTAAATTAGCTTTAACAGATGCCCTGTTACACTTTAAAATGTAGGTTACACATTATACAAACTTCCCTTAAAGTATTTCTACTTTTTAACATCACCTTCTCTGTGACCTGAACTGACTGAAGCCACCTGAGGTGGAGAAAATCATAGTATTAAACGAAAACCTTTGAAGAACTGAATCATCACCTTGCAGCTAATAATTATTTTTAAAGATTTTGTAATTTTCCTAAACCCCTTGAGCTTTTTGTGTTCCATAAACAAACATTGTCAGATGTTATTGAAGATGCAGAACGTATCCGTTAGTGTTTTAGTCTTGAAGCTGCTATTCTCCAGGTGGCCACTAGACGCACTGTTCTTTGTTGTACCAATGGTTTTCAGAACCTCATGATGCTTCATCTGCTCATTACTAATTAATAAAAACACTCTTCAAAATGAATGCCTGAAAAAAAGATAGCAATTCAATATTTTAAACCCATCCACAAGGAAGCGTCATTTTGAGATAAAAAAATGAACTTTTATCACTTAATATTGAAATATTGAAAAGCTCACACATTTGACCTCTCCAGTGGTGGAGTCATATCACATGGTTCCCAGGTTGAATTGGACAGAACTTTTCATCAGAGAATAATCACGCTGCATAATTTTGAACTTCTTATCTTTCGCACAGTTATATGCTTTGTTATTGAAATCAATGGCAGTTCAATCTTTAAACATATGAAAAACATTTAACAATATGGTGATTGAGTGGTATCACATGATGCAATTTCACACTTCAAAGTTCACTCAGAAGTGTGTGCTAACACCAAATAAACGAATGCCTGAAAATCTAAGTGAATGTCTAAACAATGCTAGCAATTCAACACTTTAAGCCTGTCCACAAGTTGGCGTCATTTAAAAATGATGGCTAAATAAAAACTATGTACTACATTTAAATTTTAACAGGGTGCCCTCTCATCTTTTCATAGCAATACTAAAGCCCTAATAATGTACATTTACTACATATTGAGTTATCAAAAAACTCAAGCATTTGACCTCTCTAATCTGGTTGCTCAACTCCTATTACAAGATGCACTCTACATATAGTGTTTCATATATACTTCCCTGGTCCTCTTTATTTGTGCCATAGAAGGCAAAATATCTTCTTTTATTGACTTAACATGTAAACCATTTGCAATCGCTGTGCCAAAATTGTGAGATCTTACCTAATGCGGGAGATTCACCTGCACCTGAATGACAATTTCTCAATCACAACTCGCAGCCAATCATCAAACCACACCAAACACCAGTAATTCAACCTCTACCTGTCACTCTACTGTTCATTATGGCCATAGACTCACTTGCCTCTTACCTCCTCCCAGTGAGTAATTTAATCAACTGTTGGCTACTGGATTTCCCAAGCCAGTGTCCCCTGGTGTACCTTGCTCTCCTACTCTATATTTCCGGGTTCCCGTTCACCTAGGCTCCGCCAGCTCTCACTGCTCTTGGACAAGATTATATGTTACATGAGACTCTTTCTGAATTCTCTCTGCAGCTCACATCATCCAATAAACCTGCCCACCATTAATTTACAGTCTACTTCGGTGTCTCCCTGTAGCCTGACTGCTGAATTCTGAGTTACACTTAAATGCTAAACATTGAAAAATCTGACCTGTACATTATAGATAATGAACTAGCTTCTCCTATGGAGCCATTAGTCACAGTTCACCGCAGTACTGCCACCTTGTGGATTCATGGTAAAAAATAAAACGCACAACAAATTTTCAAAGTACTACAATTACTCAGATATTACCTCCTTGTCAGTTGAGTATTGAAATTAATTCTGAGAAGTTTTGTACAAAGAAACATAAGATTGATACCACTGTGAGAGTTGTTTTGTGAGAGGCTTTGACTTGACATGAATAGTACAGAGGAGAGAGAGAGAGATGACCCCCAAAAACCAGGACTGAATTTAAACTCTTTATCCTAATAAATTTCAAATACACATCAAAACTCGAATCCACTGTGACATAAACGTTGTTGCAAGGCATTTTAAAAAATGGCAAATGTACTGAAATGAGAAACCCATAACTAAAAACAAGGTTGTGGAACATTAGCACATTGTTTTTGAAGTAAGGCATTTTCTTTGCCCCCTCCTGTTGGGGGAGAAAGGGAGAGAGTGAAAGATTGTCTGGCTGTTGTATTTAACGTCCACTTTGGGCTCCGTGGTGTCTGACCCCTGATCACAGCTGTCCTGTAGCTGAAACTAGAGCGCTGATCAACAAGTTTGATTTGCTGATGTTGACTTGTCTTTTCTGACACTTGTAAGTTGGTGGATATTTTTTTACACTGAGCTTTTGTTGACACATGACACACCATCTTATATGTAAGAGATAAGAAAATATAAATAATGATATTGTGTTTTGGACTGTTGGTTTGGGACTTGGTCATAGCTACTGTTAGCTTAGCATATATCATTGAACACAGTTAGACCAGAAGCACATATAAAACAATCAAAGTGTTTCCTAGGGGTGTAACGATACACTCTGCTCACGATATAAATAATGAACAATTATTGGAAAAAAAATGGAATATAAAAAGTTTTGAGACCACAAAGCTCAGAAGGCTGGTAGAGAAAGCTCATTTTATAATCTTTCTTGTTTAAAATGTGAGTAAAGCATAACTGTCTCCTAGTACGGTAAATATTACAAGATAAGAAGTTTCAGAAGTGACTAGAATCACTACCACTCCAAGAAGCAAATAGAGATTACATAATTGATTGGGAGCGACGAGATACAGCTCACAGATGTATGAACGTAACTGTTGCTATTGTTTTGGTAGGCAATGTTCTTGTTTTAGCATGATCAGTCTTATTTAGAGCCATTATATTGCGGCAGCTATGTGACACCATATACACGTGCCCTTTAGTTCCCTATAGCTCTCATTGTATGCGAAAAATTGTGCACATTTTTGATTTTCATATAGCTGAATTCTATCACACAGCACAAGTAGATTTCAGTCATTTTTAAAAATCACACATTGAAGCATTAGAATTGTCATTTACTGGCAAAAATAAAATGTACTACAATATTCGGGCAAACAATTATTTCAAACTGCACTGTGCTCTTATTTGAATGCATTAAAACAAACGTAATGAAAGAATCAGTCAAATCCAAAGCCGTTGAGAGAAAATGAAGCAATGAATAAAAAAGTTAACCAGACACCCCTTTACAAAATAACTAAACATAACGATTATCAGGATTATCAAAAATAAATCGATGGCTGTTCATCTCGAGCTGTTGTGCTGCTGTCCAGCAGATTTCAAACGATATCTTTGAATCAATACCACAATGCAACAGAACAACCGTTTACTGTAAAAACAAGTAAAGATAGAGTGAAAGCACCTCCTACCTGTAACTTAATTACAGATAATTGTGAAAGATACAGTTAACACTTGTAAAACCTAATTACAGCCATACAGTATATTGTAATTTGTCAAAACAGTAGATTCCTGTTACAAACATTTGCTGTAAAACCTCCAGCAATTTGTTACAGAAGGAAAACTCTTGGTGAGACCTACTGCTACGCTAAATGCAATAATTTATTTAATGTGCTTAGAATTTAATTGCGCATTTTTACCTTGACGTTTATGTATTTTATCCACTTTGGGAGAAAACATAAGCAGTTTGCTACAAAGTTCGATTAACCATAAGACGAGGAAGACGTTCGAGCCGATACAGAAAATAAAATCAGTGCATCGGAGTTTGGTTTTTTTCCTTTAACTAACTTTAGTTAAGTTGGTAAGTGCATTTTTAGAATGTTCATGTGATGAAAAAGTAACACAGCACTGCATTGATGGTTTAAGGATGACTTTGGAGAGCAAATGAAGCCACAGACTGTCTCCGCTGAGTGTGTGGCCAGGAGGACAGGTGCTGATCACTGACTGACCTCTTCACTGACCACAGGGAAGGAAAGTACAAGCCATAAACATGCTCCAGATAACGTTTCACTCTCTCCTGCATGCAGGGAGCACAGTGAACCTTGACCTGCTCCCTTCCTGTCCTCCAAATAAGCTCTCATCGATCCGGCAGCACTTAATGGATTTGTTACTGCTTAGGAAAGTCGTGGAAGGAGGGACCGGGAAAGAAAATGGGGCGGGGATTGATGCGCACCAAAAAAGAAAAAAAAACTGAGGGAGACGAATGGGTGACCCTATAGACACCCACGTCAATCCACCGGGAAAAGCGCATGGCCACTTCCACAACGCATCCGGATGAGGCATGGCGCCTTCACAAGTGACATAGACTGAGGTGAAGTTTGCCATCAGAAGCGGCATGATTTCTCCGTCCTCCGTGTTCTCTACCAGACACTCATGGGATGTTGGACGCCGAGTTCGGATTTCGGGCACCTGAAAGCGCACTCCAGGGTGTCCGTGCTTTTTACCATGATCCTCATTATCACCTTTTTATTCTACTGCCTCTCCGGATACTGCGAGTCCGTGCAACTTTACACGCTGCAAAGTTTCAGAAGCAAACTTCTCCCCGTGGAAGAGGCTCAGGCGACGCTCCAGCCGCACGCGCACCGGAACGGCTCCGTCTCCCGCGAGCTGTCCGATCAGGAAGAGAAACGACAAGAAGGCTTCGGTTACGACTCGCATAGCAATCTTTCAGTTTCGAATAACTTTGGAACGAAAGAGTTCCCCCAGGCGATCATTATCGGTGTGAAGAAGGGTGGCACGCGTGCGCTCCTGGAGTTTTTGCGCGTTCACCCTGATGTGCGAGCCGTGGGCGCAGAGCCGCACTTCTTCGACAGGTTCTACCAGAGGGGTCTGCACTGGTACAGGTGGGTGCACTACTTATAAAATACAATAAATATTCGTGTTTTGTTTTTGTTTTTAAAGGAGGTGCACTAAACTTGAAAAAGTATCAAAAGCTTCACTAAATATGTAATGTTTTCCCATTTGTTTATTTAAATATGTAATCTTTAAATTGAATGTTTAACTTTTTATACATACATTTTGCCCTTCTGTTTTTGAGAGCACAAAACACTTTTTTGTTTTTTCTACAAAGTCATTTTTAATCAATCGTACCGGTCCGAGTGTATTCCTGGGCCCGATCTTGGTGTTTTAAAATAAAATAGAGAAGGAAAGCTGTATAAAGCAGTTAGGAAATCTTCTTTTCATTCAAGGAGCTGGTAACGTATATTGTCTTTTTCGGAATGCTGAGTAATAAGAATCTCAGGGATGATCTGGTCCAAGCTCCTTTAAATGCCATTTATTTGAGTTCTTTAACATAATTGTGCCGTTTTCTCTATATTTTCACATATATGTCAACAAAATCTGCTCTGTTATGTTTATCGATGGAGGCAACTACAATGCATCTGCATTTTGGTCTCTCACAAAGTCTTGTATTGAAATGCTGCTGCTGCTGTGCATAGCTAGTTAGAACGCGAGTCAAGGCTGCATTGAAATCTTTGTCAGGGAGAGACCTTGTTGATTTACTACCCAGTGTCTTGTTCCTGTTCTTAGTCTTTCTCAACCACATCTTGGCAGCAGTGCCTCCTACACGGTTTCTGTTTCAGTTCTTGTGTTTCAGCCTACTTGTGACATTGATGGTCATTAGCCCCTGTTTGGTGTAATTGGGGGATTTTACACCAATGATCCTCCACAAACTTGTGCAAAGTGAAGGTTGTGACAGCGAATGTTGATTTCAGTTCATTTTTTACACCCTGCCTAAAACTTTTGCACAGTACTGTACATTTCTGCTTTCTGAGATCTTGGTTATGGAATTATTTTACTGTCAGTAATTTTGATCAAAATCATCATATCTTTTGTAGCATGATTCAACAGCACGAGGACTCATTAGATGCACAGACCTTACACATAGGTTTGTGTTGCTTAAGTTTTAAAAAGATGATTGGTTCGATGATCTCTGAGAACAAGATTTAAGATCTCACTTCTCTGTAGCTTTCTCACCCGTCCTTCAGTTAGACGAGCACATTTGCATGATGTGACATTGATTTCAGTGGTTCTTGGTTCATTAATATCAGCTGTCAATGCTCTCTTCAGTTTGAGCTGCATCCCAGTGACAAGGTTTTCAATAAAACGTTTTTTTTGTATCAATAGTTAGTCTTTCAGTGACACACATTCATTTACATCACATTTCACTTGCTTTTCACATAAACAAGTGTTGCACATTAGCGATTTCAAGAACAGTTTGCCAATATTGAGTTAACACTGACAAAGAATTGTCTGTGGAGGAAAATGTCATTAGAAACTAACAGGAGAGAAAAAAAAAGAAATTAACAGGAGAACATAAAGTTAATGGGTTTGATAAAGAAATTTGTTTCTGGAACAGAGTATAATGTTTAGGAGAGGTTTGCTTAGTTTTTGTTTCATACAATTTTCACATTGTTTTGATCTTGTCTTTGCTCTCTTTGATCTTGTCTCCACACTTGATTTTGGTTCTAAAACATAAAAAAACTGTCTAAATTTTTTACATTTTTGCAGTGAAAATGTATTTTTTGTACAAATTCAGTATTTTTGTGTAAATGTTATGAGAAAAAATTTGGTAAAAAAGAAGCTGGGGTTGTACTACAAAAATTATGTCAAGCATTACCACAAAAAACGATTATTCATTAGAGCAAATTGTAAAGTAGTAAAAAACGCTCAAAAAGGCCACATACTTCCAATGGTTAAATGTTCATTTATGAGCAAAAATTAATTTCGAGCAAAAGATTCTTTTTGTTTTTGATTTGTGGTCATCTAAGATATTATTTTTAGATAAAGTGGCCTTTGAGAAACATACTATTCTGAACATTGTAGTATTACATCATCACATCGGATAAGACCCGGGGCAAGTTTTTGTCAAGAAACAAACTTTTTTTTTTTGGGATAAAATAATGTATTATATACTAAAACCTGATTCAAAACACAGTTTCTCTGAGCTTTTTAACTCTGTAGTAGAAGCGTGAGGAGTTCTGAGTTTATATACGGTGTCTTTGTTAATCTTCTCTCCCCCGAGGCTCATCTAAGTTCACACAAACCCTTCTCTCGTTCATTCTCCTCTGCTCCAAACTCTTAGAAATAGAGGCATTGTGCTCCAACAGTTACAGAAAATGTAATGCCTTTAAAATAAATCAAAAAAGCTGAATGGATCATAAACGGATCAAAGAAAAGAGCCTTCATTGATTTAAAATCTTTATTGAATATTTTATTGAGCTGAGATGCAGACAATCTGGGAATCACTTCTTGTCTCTCTGAAGAAGGACTGCTGGTGTACTTTTAAAAGCTTGGAGATAAAAGGTGGTGCAAGGACTGTACAACAGTCAACATAGTTTTCAAATCAACACGAGAGGAAAAATGCAGCCAATGGAGAAGCAAAGGAATACTTTCTTTGTGTTGTTAAAACAGAATCCTATATTTGACTGGAGTAGTAGAAGCATGCCTTAAAACTCTGTCAGATGAGGCTGCAGCCCTTTAAAAACAACCTTTTAGAGCGTATGGTTATGAGTGACTAGAAGGCCAGTAAAAGATGACAGAGCTTTCATCATGAGGTCAGATCGTGCTTTAATAAGCTCAGAACTAGTTTCAGGATCTCTCTTCTGGCTCACTCTGTGGTTGCAGTGTGTGCTCACAGACGTATGTAAACAAACGCAGGCTTTTGTAAAGTAGAGCTCAGTATCCGCCTCGTCAACACCAGGCCATGGCTGTGTGCACGCTGCAGATGTGCAGTGACAGCTGAGCTATTGTCGATGTCAGCTGGAAACCAAGCTCTGAAAGTGACAGAGAGGTTCCTGGATTAAAGCAGCTCGGAATGCTTCTGAAGCCCTTGAGGAAAGGCTGCTAGGAGAAAGTTGGCTTCTCCTCTTTCTCCATCCAAGTGTGAAGCACGGTAAACTACATTGAATTTTATCTTCAAAATCCCTTTTCAGATGCCTATGATTGAAGTCAAGCACACAGCACCAATCATTTTTACTGGCTGATGCACTGTGAACGGTAAAAATGAGATGTGCCCCCTTCTGTTAATTAAAAGTTTAAACTATATAGAAATATCATTTAAAATCTAATCTGCTCATGGGGAAGCTGTCTATACATTTTCAGTTTTTAATTCTATCCATTAATAACCCTCCGGACCACCCCCCTGCAGGCCAGCTACAGTAGCTCCTAGGGTCTCCATAAATCAGAGAGTAGAGTTAAAGTCTGGTTAGGCCGGGTCGATGCTGTGCTGCTGATCGATTGAGAGGTTTAATTAACCTGTGCGCGCTCAGTCCGGCTGATAAACTGCTGCTCGACTCGAAGGCTTTATATTTGAGGAGCAGCACTGTGACGCAATCCCTCGCTCCCTCAAATAAATGTAATAAAATAAAACATTTATTTTCATTTCAATCAGTCTATTTCACAAGAACAATTCTCTCCTCGTTTCCTTTTCTTCCATCTTTCAATCTTTCCTTAGTTCCATCAATTTCCTTCTTAAATGCCTTCATTCGTTCCCTTATTTACATTCGTTCCTTTCTTTCTTTTTGCCTTCTTTTCCTTGATTCATTCCTTCCTTCTTACATTTCAGCCTTCGTTTCCTTCTTTTCTTAATTCTGGCCCACCCCCCTTGGTTCCATCCTTCTTTTGTTCCTCACTAAAATCTTTCTTCTCTTAATGCCACTCTGATTTTATTCCTTTTTTTGTTTAGAAGAACAATTTTACTTCATTTTCTACTTTCACGTATCCATAAATCAATTCATCCATGATGCCATCTATATTTCCCTCTGTCTTTTCTTCCTTTTCCTCATTAATTTCTAAGTTCCTTCCTTCCTGAATTTCATTGATCTATCCTTTCTTCCTGAATTCCATCCATCCTTCCTTCCTAAATTCCATCTATCCATCCATCAATCCATTCTTCCTAACTGAATTCCATTCATCTTCCCCTCCTTTCTTCCCGATTTCCATCCATCTGTTCATTTATCCATCCATTCATCCATCCTTCTTGAATTCCATCAGTCATCCCTTCCTTCTTTCCATCCTTTCTGAATTCCTTCCATTCTTCCTTCCTGAATCCCTTTTCTGAATCCTTCCCTCCTTTTTATTTACTGTAGAGCTTAGCAACCAATACTCTCTCGTTTTTATTGAATTCATTAAATCTTGGTGGATTTCTTTATTCATTTAACATTATTCTCCACTATACGGGAAAATAATCTTGGTTACGATCAAAGGGTGTAGATTATCATCCTTTCATCTTCTATTTGAAGTCATTTATTTTCCTTTTAGCAGCCTTCCTCTCAAACAAAATAATCACAAATGCGCTCAATCTATTCCATGCTTGCTCGTGTATTTCCCGGATGTGAGTGAATACATTTAGATTTGAAAGTGATAATTCTTTACTGTGACTGGCTTGATTTCCCCCATGACCCCGGTCTCTAACATTAAACTAGCCATTGATTGATCGGCCGAATGGAAGGAACCACCACCTCTGAGAAAAATGTGTTTTTCACATCCACAGAGACACATTATGCTTAGAGGAAGCGTCTGAGGAAAATCATTGTGCTCCGGCAGAGTTTGCTTATCTGGATCTGAAGACATGTGGCACTGACAATCCCACGAGATCTGAGATGGATAGAAGAAGAAAAACATCACAGGGGACACATGCTTTCATTAACATGAACCACAGCAATAGCTTCTGGAAGCAATTACAGTCGATTTTAAGCTTCCGCTGTTTACTGAGACACACCCTCATTTTCAAACCCCTAGTACCTGTTGAATTAATATGCAAAACTCTGATTTATAGGAGCAGTTTCCGATTGGCTGGATTCCGATTCCCAGGTAAAAGATTTTCAGTCATGGAACTTGCGTGATCTTGTTCTTTAATGAACACATAAGGCATTGCTTTAAATCAGAGAGACACATGTAGCTTTGCTTTTTAATGTGGTTAGCAAGATAATCCTTTCTTAAGAAAGAGCCTGGTGGGATTCGGTGGCTACGGTTGAGTTAAAGCAGAGAGAAAGAATACTTCGGCTAGTTTTTTAAGATCCCGAGCCACCCACAACGCCACAGAGCAATGCATGAGTTCTCAGGAGAAATTCATGCTCTTTTACCTACATCTCTCTGAGACCACCTTTCCAAGTTGAAGACAACGATTGAATATTTAAAATGATCAAAATCTAGTCCTTCATTTATTAATAGAAGGAATAATAGATGCAGTAATAAAGGAATAATTAAGTGTCTTTTAATAGTGTAAGTTGCAAAAAGTGTAAAATGTTACACAGAACAATGTAAATATTTAGACAAAACAACGATGGGCTCTGTCTCTAAAGATGGCTTTAAAAATGATTAGGAGATGCTCAGTGCCAGGGTGAGAAGACATTCCAGTAATAAATGTGTTATTGAAATATTAATCATATTCATTACAGAAGACTCTGAAAGCAAGGTTTAAGAAGATTGAACAGAAAACACAGCTTTTTTTAAGTAAACAACATCCTGTATTAGGAATAAGAGATCGTGGGAGGGGTAAGACCCTGAGAGAGCATGGCTCTCAGGTTCTCCAGAGCCAAAAGAGACAAAGCCTTGTTGTACTGCCTTAATGTTGTGATGTAACTTCCTCCACAGTAGTAGTATGATCCTCAAAGTATAACAAAAGGCAAGTTACTAAACGTAGTAATCTAGGAATTTACTAAACATAGTAATGTAGTAATAGAATAGTAAAGGCAGCGTTGATGTTTTACAAGTCAAAATAGTTTAGTTTATATTTTAAAGGCATTTAATAGAGCAAACAGGCCTAATCCCAAGAGAGACTGCTCCTGAGCTAGAGAGCCGGCTCTATGAGAGCATCCCTTTAAAGCAGGGGTAAAAGCTTCAGGCCCTCATACCATTTGAGTATTGTTCTTCCAATGAATCCGTCCTGCTACAGACATCGGGTATAGATAACAGTAGCCTATCCTACATGCAAGCATTACAGCTTTTTTGCAGCTGTGGTGATCAGAAATGAACTGATGTGAGCAAAAAGCACCATAATGAGAAAAAAATAACAGGAAAGTGCAGTTGTTCTAAGTCTTTTCCATATTAACCAGTACCTGCTTTATTTGCACTGCTCGAGGGCATTACCATCTCGTGTGGATTACAGTTTGACCTTGTGTTCCAAAATTAATGATTGATGAATTCCCAGTGGAAGCATCAACCCTCCACCAATTTCCTATGATTTTCAAAATAAAAATCACATCCTGACCTCCATCTGCATTTCACACCTCATCAATAATATAACGTATAGTGGAGTGTGGCATACTCACCGTATATCTGTGTTTTGATTGTAATTATATATCATTTGTCAAAAAGCAATGCAACATAAACTAAGAGAATTTTGTGATGTGACTGTCCTAAATTCCTGGGTGATTTCATGAGCTCCATGAAACTGGGAATAACAGTAGATCCAAGGGCAGCCCTCCCATTGAAATCACAGTGAACAGAGCAAACAACAGTGACAACAGAGTGACATTGTTTTTAGTTTGGATTGGTTTTGCAAATTCGTAAGTAAATGGGTTGTGGCAAGAGCAGATGGATGCACCTTTTAAAAATCAATCAAGTGCATGTAAATCTTATTATTATATAATTTCTTACCAGTTTATAGCTGTGTTTGACACCGAGGCCTGCCAGAATATCACTAACAATCTATTTGCTTCATCTTTAACCACTGGAGTCACAAGGACGGATGTACAGATGTCTTGTCTGCTTTTAGGCTATAAAATTATGATAGTGTGACTGATGACTGTAAAAGTTTGGACGTCGTGTCAGTGATGACATTTTTGACGTTCCCGTGTTACATGTGAAAATTGGCAAACATAAGAGATGTGGATTGAGCTGAGATGCCAAAGCCTGACCTGTAACATCACCCTGCTCAGTGCTGATATGGCTGACAATTTAATGACCTGGTTGTGCAGAGCTTCAAATCGTAGTAAAACATGAACAGATTAGTAACAAAAGAGCATTTCTGTACAGCCATGAAAGGCAAAATCAGATCTTTAACCCTGATGCACTGGTGCGTTTGCCCAATCCCAATCACTGTTTTGAAATTAGTAGGAAAGACGCAACCCAGCTATTTCAAATATAGCGTGTAAGTTTGAAATTAAGACTCAAGGTAATTCAAATCAAAATGTGAGAAAATGTATTTCTCTGGAAAATGTATTGTCTTTTGGTTTAATTTTACAGACCCAAATCGGTGAAAAGAAAGGACAACCCTTGGAAGTAGTAAACCTGTGATATGGCTTGTGTTTTTTAAAGTTCTGCCACAAAAAGGCACTATGGCACATGGGAATTATGTATGCGGTTTACCTGTTATTTTGGCGTTGTCTTTGTTTTTCAGGGGTATCTATGAACTTTTATTTTGTTTTATTTTAAAAAAATATTCTAAATTGTGGATATTTTTTCCCTGGAAAATGACTAAATTTAATTCTCTGAATTGTATTACGTTTTTGTTTAATTTCAGGATTGCTGTGGAATTATTTTTTAATGTAATGGAAAAAATATTTGTAAAAAAGAAATAAAACTCAAATAATTTATTAGAGCAAATTGTAAAGTAGTTTAAAAAATGCTCAAAATTCTAAGGGTTAAATGAACACCACCAGTAAACATGAGCAGTCTATAGAGATTTGCTCTCTTTTGAAGCCTGCCTCTTCTGGTCAGTTGATGAATTGCAGTTTTAGTCACGGGAGGATTTCCCTTTGTCTTTTTATAAGTCGCTACTTTAATGTTTACACGAGAGCTGTGATATCTTCAAGAAGTCAGTGTTTAAAGTATTTGAACCTCTCCCAAAGTTTTCCAGTTCTATTCCACTTTATTAATAATTTGAGTTTTAACAATTCATTAAACAGCATCCAGCTGACAACATAAAACTCCCAGAAAGCATTGACTGATCTCTGTTTGATTTAAGATCCACGCCTTGAAAGGAATCAAACAGAGAGTTGCTGAAAACCTCAGAATGTCTGGGTTATACCGCTGAATCCTGAACCTTGGGATCGTTGGCTATAAAGTTTTGGATTGGCCGGGCTGTGTTCACAAAGCCTGAGCTGTGGTTTATCCAGGTTTCATTTTGTTTCCACACACTCCATATTGAGCCTCATAAAAGCTGCTGCACTTTTGAACAGATTTCCATTGTGTGATTTGGTTTTATGAGCACGTTTTCAAGCTTCTATAGCTTGGTTGCTATGTGCTCTCATACATAATGAATGCAGTGCACATCTGTATAAATGTAACTCTGGGGTTTGGACTGAGTTCAATCAGCAGCTCCACATTTGTCACAGTACAGTGTTCGCTTGGTGCTCTTTTAAAACATATATTACTTTGGTTAAATGCATGGAGCCGGGGCCTGTTTCCCAGGCTGCCTGTGAATTCAAGCCAGGTGTCTGTGGAGTGCTGCATAGGGATTTCCTGTGTCCCTCATTTGGAATGTGTGAGGATTAAATATTTTAATTATTCATTTATGCCACAAACACAAGTGTGTAAAGTTTAGTAAAATGTATTCAAAATATATTGTATTCATTCAACTTGAAATGTGTAACGGGCTTATTTTAAAGGGCTTACTTTTCCAGTGCTTTGAACAGAAATGTGTTTGCCTATAATAAGCATCTGACATTCCTATTATAAACAATCTCAAATTGCTATGTTTGTGATGTCACAAACTTTAGGATCCCACCCATAACTCTCTACATGGACATGCAAATAGCAAGATACAACCCTTAAACCTGATCCACAACACATATGTGTTTCAAACCCACACAATCTATTTAGTCCAATACGCTCAGACTGACAGAAACGTGCGGAAATGTGTTATTTTTAAGCTTTTAGAAAATATATAAACTGAAAATTTCTAATATCTATAGAAAATATCTCTTTAACTGAAACAAAAATAGCTTTTTCCCTGTAGGATGAAAGTACATTTAAAGCTTTTTCGCTCTACATTTCTGCTATATGATATAATGATGGATATGAGTACCAGAGTTTTTGTTCTTGTTTGTATCTCCTTCTAAAATAGACAATTTCAGAGGAAGCGCAACAAAAACCCAATGAAATTTACGAAAATTCCAAACAGAAGTTGAATCTCACTAACACAGCTGACCTGGAATCAGTAGTTACCATCAGTAGGAATCACCAGGCATGATGAGAGAGGATGGGTCAGCAGTAGCTCAAGATTATTTAAAAGGCCGGGCTCCAGAGGGGTTCACTTGTGAGAAAATGGCTTTTTAGTTACCTTCAGTTAAAACGGAAAGTTTACTTAAATTTGTATGATTTATTGAAAAGATTAAATAATGTTTGTATTGATTTTCAAATGTTTTCCAAAGGATTTATTACAGTTCTGTGATTCTTTATTTTTACTAATCTTCAGCGAAGATCTTCCGGTTGTGTCTGATCTGAACTCTCTATGATGTATCTGAACCTTAATCTGAGCTGATGAGATAATTAAGCTCTTCGACAACAGGAAGTGAAGGAAACACATCCTGTTCAGCCTTTCAGACGACGACGATACAGGTCTGTGATTGGGATGATTTCACTGCATGCTATGGTTAACTATTAGAAAAAAAAACCTTGGAGGTATATATTTTCCACCTTTTTAAAATAACCATTAAAATCTTCTCACTGATAAAAAAAAAACATTCGTTTTTTTCTACAAATAAATTACAAATTATATTACTTTGAGATGTTGACTTAAAAATATTCGAAAAACACATTTATATTATAATGCTAGTGTACTCTTTACACTGTCAAGAATGTTTTAAATAGTGATCAATGAAATCTTTGATAGTTTATTAGTTTTAGTTTAAGATCTGACAAGGAAGGAAGCTTCTGACTGTAGTTGTGTGTTGCCTCTTTCTCTGTTCATCTCCGGGTGTGTGTTCGTCCGGGCGCTGGTGAAAGATAAACCTACACAAACATGCACCCGGCTGATTTTACCACTTGATAATCAGACGCATTACTCCCGCTCCCCCCTCTTTCTCTCCTGCACCACACACAGAGAGCTGAAACAGTAAGTTCTTCAAGAGCTATTTTACTCATGTCATCTTCTTCTGACACCCAAGGTTTTCTCAGTTGTCAAGTATTGAGATCTCAGGAAACAAAAAACATCAGATGAGTCTCCTCTACAACTGATGGACAACTTAGAGAAACAATGAGATGTTCTTGAACCCTCCTTAGTAATCTTTTTCGCCCAAGGCTGTGTTTAGGCTCCTGTTTTTTTGCACATTTCAAAGGTTTTATGACTCTTTACTAGTTATTTCCAGCTGACATTTAACTGCTTCCCACAGTTTCAAGTGGCTTCCGTTTGCTCTATAATCACAAGGCTGGGTTCTTATTGTGTTCTGGGTAAGAAGAGCCATCTGTCATCTTTGCTCTGGTGTTTCAGGCATTTCAAGAAGCTTTGGTGTGAAGTTGAATACAGATCGTTGATTTTTAAGGTTTTTCAACATGCCGTTTGTACTGAACACTGCACCTACGCGTAAATACTTGTGCTGTAATCCACTTCTGCAGCTTTACGACCAAAACACATGAACATCATCCTTTCCTAAGCTCATCTCATTGAACCAATCGAATTGGACAATTCATCCTAAGGGCTCTTGAAGAGCTTGTTCTTCTGACAAATTTAAGATAATGGAACAATAAAAAAAAAATCTGAAAGAGACAGAGTTAGGTGGAAAAGGATGATTCGCTGTGGCGACCCCTAAACTGGGAACAGCCGAAAGGAAAAGAAGAAGAAGAAGAAAAAAAAAATCTGAAAGTTTCAAAAAATGTTTCTTGAAACCTGTCACGTACAAAAAGTTTACCTTGTGGTTGCTACTGTGAGATCAAAAGGCTGTAGTTTACTTTCCTTGTACTTTACTCAAAATTCTGTCATGGAGCTGAGGCAAAAAAAGAAAATAATTTAAACACAACTTTATAAACCTTTCAGGCTGAAATATTTCACTATTTTCATCAATTCATAATTTATTATATTTGTTGCAGTTTTGACGACATCTTGCCATGTTTTTGCATAATTGAGGATTTCTTTCACAGAGAGCACATGCTTTTTAAAACACACAGTAAGAATAGTATGATGCGGAATGTGAACTACAAGTGAATTTCACATTTTACACACATTCTAGTGAATTCTCTGCATGTTAACCCATTTGAGGCCTTTGAGTTTACCAGATGTGGGGAAATCACTGCTGCCAGACACATACACACTGATTTAAAGACTGGAAGGAAATGTATTATTACTGGCCTTTATATAATACATTTAGATCTGGCAGACACAGCCAAGGCACTTCCTTGAGAACCAAACCAATAGTCTTGCCTTGTTAGCACCATGCTTTACCAACTGTGCTGGAGTTGGAGCATAAATCCAGAGACTTGAGAGGAAGCCTCAACCAAGCCTGACTTTCTACCCTATGTTTATTGTCTTTCTTTCATAACTTGACATGTTTCTGGATCAAAAATGCATTTCAGTATTTTGAAAGTAACCCACAGAAGCCTACACCAAACCACAGTGGTCAGTCAGTGTGGGGAGGTACACAATGGACGTATGAAAGATTATTTAAAGTCTTTACAACGAAAACAAGTGCAAGTTACTTTGCAGTCCACTACTCTTTTTAATGCCATTTAGTTGATTTGTTAACAAAGTGATGTGTTTATATTTTGAATCAAGCCCCTATCTGTGTTTTTGCCACTAACCTTAAGAAATGTTGCCAGGATGTGCACAAGAAGCCCATGTCTTCTTCAATGTTCCTCCTAGATCAGTTGCTAAGCACCAGCGTTCCACTAAGTGTGATTAAATAAACAGTGTGCAGTCCGCCATGCTGCAAGCGGTGCTTTGGAGCCTGGAGATAAAGAGGAAAACAGAAATCTGGCAGATTTTAATCATCAAACTAAGCAGAGAATCTCTACTTATTTGTTTGAAGAACAATGTAGAATTTCACTCGCTCCAAAGTTTGACTTTCTTGATTTTGATGGATATTTCTCTTTCTCTCCTGCAGGAATCTGATGCCCCGCTCATTAGAAGGTCAGATCACAATGGAGAAAACCCCCAGTTACTTCATCACCCCTGAAGCTCCATCTCGTGTCTCGTCTATGAGCCCCAGCACCAGGCTCATCGTGGTGGTCCGAGACCCTGTGACCCGGGCTGTCTCAGATTACACCCAGACTCTGTCTAAGAACCCCTCGCTGCCTTCCTTCCAATCTCTGGTGTTCCGGAATGGCAGTGGGGCAGTGGTGGACCCGTCCTGGAGCGCGGTGCGGATCGGGATCTATGTGAAACATCTGGAGAGATGGCTGCGGTTCTTTCCTCTGGAGCAGATGCTGTTTGTGAGCGGAGAGCGGCTGGTCAGCGACCCGGCTGGAGAAATGGCACGTGTGCAGGACTTCCTGGGTCTCAAACGGGTGGTTGGTGAAAAACACTTTTACTTCAATCAAACGAAAGGCTTCCCGTGTCTGAAGAAGCCGGAGGGAAGCAGTCACCCCCGCTGTTTGGGCAAATCCAAAGGTCGAGCTCATCCTCAGATTCAAGAGGACGTCCTGCAGAGACTTCGGGATTTCTACAGACCCTTCAACAGGAAGTTCTACCAGATGACGGGGCAAGACTTTGGCTGGGATTAAAGCTTTCTGAGAGGGCTCAAAATAGATCCCATGCTGTTGCAGCACTGACCCGAAGACCAGAGGAGGCCCTGGAAGCTGTTTAAAGTCTATTCTGATGGATTTCTTCTCTTTCTAGGCAACTTTTACTTCAAAGCTCCTGAAAGGCAGTGACAAAACAGTAAATTTTTGTCCTAGTCCTTCAATGAGAAGTTTTGCCAAATAAAGGGGTACCTTTAGCTCCAAAAAGGGGTCATACCACTTGATTACATTGGTTCAACCAATCATTGAAAAGTGATGGATTTTGCCTCTCAGTGTAAAAACCTGTTGATAGAACACGATTCAAAGTTATGAAAAGCCCTGAAAATGGCATTTAGTCAATTCTCTTGACTCCAATGTCTCAACCACTCATCAAGAAGTGATGGAAATTATTTCTGTTACACATCTTTTGATATGACTTTGCAGAATAATGGCACACAGTGATTAAAAATGGCAAACCACCATTGAATCAGTCCACATGACTCCAGAGGTTTGACTCCAGAGGTTCAGATGAGTGAACAATGCAATGAAAACACTGACGGGCAATGACTGGTAGGATCTCTTGGCAGGGTTACAGAATGAGGACTTTTATTTCAGAGCTTCTGTAGCACCAAAAGTTCCAGATGAGGGTTAAAAATGACAAAAAAAACTTAATAACAGGCAATCACTGTCCACATGTCTCCATTGGTTCACTCACATGAAGGGCTATCTCTGACTCCACATGAGTTTCTGACAAAAGGATGGACATGCTTCCAGAATAAAGGTTTATGAAACGTTCCCAAGGTCATCACCAAACCTGACACAATTACCCATTGAGATCAAAGCATTGTTCCTCCTTTTTTGATGCCTTGGCTAGGCGTTTAGAAAACCACTGAACAGGAGTGCCTCCAGTGGCTCAACGTCCATTATGATGCTATAGAAAAGGTTTACTGGACACGGATGTGATTCAAAATGGTAGCTTTCATTTCGAATCTTCAACAAGGCCCTGAATATGGCAGTCCACATGTCTCCATTGGTTCAATTAGTTTTAAGAAGTGATGAAAATCCTGACCATTCAGCATGAAGCAAAGATTTCTGCAGCACAAACCATGTTTGTCTCTGAGACCATGACATTAAACATTTGTGAGTCATGCTTCCTAAAGTTGGACATTGACAGATATAAAAAAGTAAGTTTTGATTATAAAATAGTTTCTTATTTGAAATAATTTGATTTTGTTAAGTTTCAAAGATGTTACCCATACAGGGATGATACTGCACTAAGCATTAATATTATAATTATAATTATTTTTAAGGAGATGCTCCTTTCTGCAGAGCAAATGGGTGGGACTTATGTGTAGTTCTAGCAGTACACAACCACCATCTCCTCTGATCTTGTCTAGCATCTCAATGACTTTACGACCCTTGTCTTACTGCATTTTACACAATTCTGAGAAGGTAAATGTTTAATCACTGTGTTAATGTAGTAAAGTCAAACTCAGGGATACATGCTGTTTGTCCATATCATATTCAATCTGGTTAAATTGTTGGTTGTTCACTTATTTCTTGATAGAAACAAATAACTTGTTCTCTTGTTTAAAATGAGAGAGACTAATTTCCATATATTGACTCCAGCACAAGACTTGCTTAAACCACACCTTGAAAAAATGGCTGCTTTCTTTGCTGGTTGCCATGTAGCTCCTCCCCACTGAACCTTACCTCAACTCTTGACAAGAAGCTCCACCCATTTTCTCTACATTGAAAAGGTTACTTATTAAGAATGTAAAGATTTTTGTTTCTGATGTAAAATGCTATTATTTATATTTATGAATGTTTTTTTTAGCTGTGAGAGATATAGCTAAAAATGCAGCTTTTGTCAACAAACATTGCAATAAATAAGTACTAAATGGCCTGTATGCTCCTTTTTCACTTCAAATTGCAGTGTATAAAAAACACTATTGTTATTTGTATGACATTTAAAAACATTTAAAATGTTAAAATTCAGGATGGAATGTTTTTTTTTTTATATTTGCAATCATACATTTTCCAATGGATCACAAAGAACTGGTAGGTTATTGTGAATCAAAAAATTGCTTTAAGATGTTATTATACCACAATAAGGGCAGCACGTTGAAGGTTGCTAGTTCGAGTCTCGTCGTGACCTTCCTGGAAGGAGTTTGGATGTTCTCTCCGTGCTTGCCTGGGTTTCCTCTGAGTACTCCGGTTTCCCCCACAATTCCAAAAACATGTGGTTAGAAATATTCTAGATTTCTCTTAGGTGTGATTGTGTGCGTGAATGTTGCCCTGCGATGGACTGGCAACTTATCCATGGTGTACCCCGCCTCTCACCCAATGTGCGCTGGAGATAGGCACCCCAAAATTGAATAAGTATGTTGGAAAACTGGTCTGTTCAACCTACCGAAATCCCTGAATAGGCGTAATAGGTCTTATCTTCCCATTCTAATGCAGATAATAACATTTACCCCTAGAGTTGCATTTTGGTTCACCTGGTTTACAAGGAACGGCTTTATGAAAGATATTAATATGTTACTTTTGTGTATCTTTCTTATGCTATTTAAATAGTTTGTTTTCAACTTGTTTTGACAATAGGTGGAACATGTACCTACTGAAATGTTGCATCTAAGGTCAAGAAACACTTGAATTAGCTTTTAATAAACATTTTTTTTTATCTTTTAATACACATTTACTCTTACCAGATTTTTAAACAACTCAGTAATTAATTGTTTTATAGGTCAAACTACTTCTTTACTCCTCTTTAACCTGTGCTGATTCGAACCGTCTACTCCGGATACTGCGTGTCACATGCATCTCAACAACAAATATTACACTACTGTTATTACCCAGATATTGTGTAAAAATGCATTAAAACTCACCGTGATGCTGCCTTGTTAGTATGAACCTGTCACAAGGCTGCGAATGCTGAGAACTCAAACGCGGGAGCTTAGGATAAAGTCTTCCGACACAGTGGACGCGCCTTGGAAGGCCCAGCACGCACTAACAAATAAAAGATTCAATTCTTTAGCAGTAAAGATTATAACTTGATGCACTTTTACATTTAAAACTCAAAACATATGTTCCTCCATTTTAGAGCTATGATGATATGGGCACTTTAAATGCCATTAAGACTGATGTGAAAACATCTTAAACTGGTGGAATGAAATGTCACTAAGAGTGAAACATTAATTTTATAAATTGGTTAAAATGTCAGATAATCATGTCTTATAAAGCAAATCAGTCAAAGGTAACTCAGTCAAAAGCACATAGGAACATTCACGAGGAACGTTGCTGTCAATCAAGCTAAAAGAGAGGTTCCCGTCCTGAGCTCCAGCTTACTGATGTGTCAGCGATCACTGCACGGCTCATCGTGAACTTTCATGCTAATCTCTGACCTTTGACCCTTGAATGACCCCTCACACCATGCCATGTTAAAGCAGCGACCACACAGAACCTGATCTCCAAATCTTCATTCCTGTACAAACACCAGGATCAATAAGGGATCTGTGGAAGTTAATAGTCGCAGTGGACTGTGCCGTCATCCGTCGGTCTCTTGACGGCTTGATTTAATTGATGCTCACCCCCATAAAATGTTATTTAAAAGAGGATTTATAGCTTTTTATAAACGTTGATAGATAAACAGACCCTAGTGTCACTGTCGAGAAATAAACCATGATTTCTACATTAGAAAATGTTATGGTTTGCTCTGGAGAAGTATGAACTTTTTAATGTTAATATCATAATTTCTGTTAATTAAACCATTTGGCTGATGTGTATGGCATCATAAGGGTGTCCTGATTCATAGGAGAATGTTTTGAGGCCTTTCTCCTTTGCCCTTGGTTTCATGCTCTATGGGTAGAGGTAGGGGAAGAGCTAAACGGTAGGGGGAAGTGAGAGAAATTGATTGTTTTGTACATTGGGGTATGATTACATGTAATTGTACATCACAAAAAAAGGAATATTTCATGTTTTGACACTTTGTACTGGGTTTCTATTCACAGTTGAGGGAGCTGTTCACTGATTGGCCAGATATTTGCATATTCACGCTGCTACTTTGGGGATGTCAATCTCTCCTGACAAACCTTCTAAGATGGTGAAAGGTTCTAAAAAGTTGTAAGCACGGAGAACACAGTTGTTTTAAGGTAGAAACACGAGTCTTTCAGCTGAATGGACAGCAGGAATGTCTTTTAGTGCTTCTCTTCTCTGTAGACGTCTTTGTGTCCTAGTGCACATCAGCGAAAGCTGAGATCACCTGCTCTTCTGCAGCTCACTGACCACATTCACATGCAAACTGTGTGTATTTGTGTATGTTCACCTGGTGCTCTGTTCATTGTGGAAACCCATCATTATAGCAGTACCTTGTGCATGGGGACTAAAAGTGTTTCTAAAAAGCACAATGTTTCCATAGAGGGTTTTTGTTTAGGGGAAGGTGATGTAATTTAGGACGTGCTCATTGTGTTTCCAGATGCCAATGTTTATAGCTTCATTGGTGTCAAAGCTCTGGATTAGCTGAGATTAAACCCAAGCTAAACCCTTCTCAGATCAACGAAACACACTGATGTGATGTTGAAAAGAATTTAAGCATGGCTGCTTGGATCCTTTCAAGCGGTTGCCAGGGAATCTGAAAATCCTTGCCTCTTCATAGAGTTTGTTTATGTATGGGTGCAAGTGTTTCTTCGATAGAGGATCCACCTCAGACCTCTGACCTCTATGTCATTAGTGCTACAAGATATAGAATTATCTTCTTTAGCAGACACCTCGCAGTCTGTCGATCTTACCATGCTAACTCTACCTCCAGACAGCTTTATTACTTGATGGGAACTCTACGTTACTTAAAATTACTTAAAATAATCACTTACTCACCCCTTAATCACACATGAACTGCCCCTACCATCATGTAAACAAGGGTCAGCTCTGGTAAAAACAGGAAGCAAGAACTGATCAAAGGGCTTTCACACCTCTGGCACTATCACCCCGCGGTGACCAGTTCTCATTTCGAATAAGCATTCAAGCAAAAACTTTTAAAATGACTGCACAATACAGGCCAAAAATGAAAACCACATCCTAAAGTGTCATGACCTCCAGGTGGTGCTATGAATGAGTCTTTTTTTTGTTGCCCAATATTCTTGCCACATAGGTCAAAATTGGTCAAAAGAAGAACCATGTCAATGTTAAATGTTGTATTTCCTGTGGCCACCTGGTGGCGTTATAAGCGAGTATGTGGTAGATATGTTCAGACATGGACTGTTTGCAAAGTTGGTAAATTTGAAGCACACATAGTATGGGTAAGTTATAAAAAAACTTCCTCTTCATAGCAAAATGTCAAATTTGATGTAAAAAGAAGCTTAGCGATTTAACATTCCACATGTGTTAAGATAAAACTGATGATTTTTTTAGATGAACAGTTAAAATCTCTAGGGGAAGTGTGGTAAAGTTTGCCAGTTTTAGTTTAGTTTTGCAAAATAGCCAACTTCCTGTTCGTTTCGTAAACGTAATCCATAGGACTTATATTTAAGTAAGTAAGTAAGAAGTGTTTATTTGTCACATGCCCTGTTACATGCAGTGAAATAAGACCCCTCTGGCCACAAACATAGACAAGGTGAGGACAGGCCAGTGTTGAGAAGTAGCATTTGAGTGGCATTTAATAGCATTTAATTAGTAGCATTTAATTATTGGTACCCTAAATATGTGTCGAATTTCATTAGTGTATGACAAAAGTGTGTGACATTCTGTGACTTTTTAAGCACATTTACAACCTCAAAAATGTGCTGAAAGCTGCAAAACAATGATACTCTGAGCAATGACAATAATGTTCTACACACCTTCGTACAAGAGGCAAAAAAGAGGCAAATAAAACTGATTTAAGTTGAACAGGAATGTTTAATAAACACTAAAAAACAAACTACTATCAAGAGATTGAAATTCAACTTGTTTATTTATGGGATGCAGTTACTTATGTCGATCACCTCATCCGTCATTCAACACTCCTTTTATTACCAACAGGACAAATGTGAGGTTCATCTATCAGACCTGTCACATTAAATCTGTTTCCAAGCACCTCAATGCATATACACAAAGATAAACTGTTATGATGCAATATATTCTGCCTTGCACATCACCCAACGACCAGAACACATGCAGTGCCTAAGCAAAATCAATACTGTCAGCAGCCTCTCAGGGATTTCTTTTGGAGTTTTACACACAGTATATGAGGAGAGATGGAGGTCTGAGCTCGATATTGATCCGATAGAACAGGTGATAATATATTGTTGTATTTTATGTGAAGGAAGAATTAATAAAAAGAACATTTCTCACAAATACATTTTATAAAATATTGCATTATGCAGTTTAATAGAACAATACTTACACCACATATTTTAAATATATTTGTTTGCAATATAATAAAAAGTGTAGGAGCAATAAAACTTAAAAGGATGTACCGATACATTCTGCTCAAAAAATGGATAGCGCAATATAAATCCACAATACAATATGCATCAAAAAGAAGTTAGAATATGCAAAGCTTTACCACACACAATCAACTATGTTTAAATGTCATTAGCAAAAAAAGTAAAACTGAATTTTACAACGTCTTTAAACCCAATGGTAGGACCCAATTGAACTAAATCTACCAGTCAGTGGCCCTGGGGTGTTCTGTGATGGGGCAAATGATGGGACTTTGGGTAACTGTGTAGTTTTATACCTAAAATAAACAACTACAATGTCTACAAGACTCTTAGCATTAGCATTAGCATTAGCATGGTATGGGTCTGTCCGCAAGAATCTGAATCTGTTTACGCGGCGCTGCCATCTGTTGGAAGAAGTTGGCTACTACAAAAACAGTGTAGTATTGTAGTGTTAAAACGACACATATTGTCTGTATAGTTTTGTAATTTGCTAATTGTGTATTGTTTTTCAATCAAAGAAGGTAAGGAAAAATGTACCTTGTGTGTGACAACGTTTTCATCAAGTCCACCCCAGAATACCATTCACAGTTCTATGGGTAACGTATAAACCCAGCAACTACTAGAGTATTGAATTATATACAGTACTGTGCAAAAGTTTTTTTATTTACTAAACAGAATGCAGTCCAAACCTACGTAATCAATATTTGGTGTAACCAACCGTTGTAACTTCAAAACATCAGCCATTCTACATACACCCGCACACAGTTTGTAAAGAAGCTTGGCTGGTAGAATGTTCCAAACATCTTGGAGTGAGCTTTTGCACATCCTTCTGTCTCTTCAGATAATCCCAGACACACTCGTGCCATAACTTTAAATACTTCCTGTCGTTCTTAACGTTGATGTTTGCTCCAGAATAAATTTGGGGCCAATCTTTGCCTCCTTAATAGTAGTGCATAAGCCTGCATTTGTCAGCCTTGAGAATAGTAATCCTGACAAAATCACTTAATTCCATTTACTGAAATGCAGCCCCAAACATTCAAGGAACCTCCTTCATACTTCACCGTTGCCTGTAGACACTCATTATTGTACCGCCCTCCCGCCCATGAACAAACTGCCTTATGCTATAGCCAAAAATTTCTAATATTTTGACTTAGAGTTTAGATTTCTGCCCCCATTTTTTATGTTTTTATCAATACTTCAGTCCCTTGCCTTGTTCCCATTTCAGGGAACTCTCCCTTGTAGGCCACTTCAAGTACTGAGCTCAGAAAGTGTTCGTCTAGTAATCTCATGGATCACTTCTCAGAGCTCTGCTGGACATCTTCCCTTTCGAAGGGTAATGAGCTGGATTAAGAAGCTGTTAAATCAGCTGTTTCTGTGTGACCCAGATGATCATTAGCACCAGTTGTACCAGACTTATAAGAATGTAGGTTAGTTTAAAAGCCAAATTTAGTAACATGAAATATTGATTATATTCAGATTTTTTTTTCTTTTTTCATGCTTGCACAGGAAACATCAGAAGCTGGGAAAACATTCATACAGGATTCAAACCATTAAAAAAAATGTGCTGCCCTTGTAGAAGTAATTCACCAAGTCAGCTAGGGATTGATGGACATGTCTCAGTATGACATTCTCGTCCTTTTACGGCTACAGACTTTCACAAATTATTTCAAAATGAATTCATTTTGCCGTTTTCCCCTGTTAGAAACCAATGAGCTCCTCAGCTGCTGCAGCATCATGACCAAATAAAGAACTCAAATTCCATCCCCGGTCTCGCCATTCCCTCCTTTCATTACTCTATCTTCGTATTCCTTCCCCCTTGGTCAAATGAAGTTTACAGTGTACAGCTAAATAAATGAACGCCGCCTACATTTTTTGAATGAAAACATTTAGTCATTTTTCAGTAAATTAAACAATATATAATGAATGCTTGTTTGACACTAAAGCCAAGAATGTTCGCAATTGGTCAGATGTTCCAAATGGTCTCAACCAATAAGAAGCAGACTTTCTCAGGACAGAGGGGCATTTAAAGATGGAGGGGATATGAGAGCAAAACCCTCGCTTTACAGGACTCCAGGCAGCACCATGAACACCCAGTTCAGCAAAGGACCAATCTTTGGACTCTCAGCAGATGTTAGGAATAAGGTAATAGCTATAAATCAGAATGTTTCCAGTACAGTTTCTATGAAAGCATGTGTTATTTGAGCTGTATTTGTTTATCTGCACAATGTGCTAAAAAAGCCAGACATGTTCCTTCCTTTCTCTTTGCTCTAGTTTGCTAATTCAGTTTTTGAAAAGGCCAAACGCTTTTATAATCACATGGAACTTTTTTGTTTCTGTCCATCTGTACCGATGTACAAGACACGCTGAAAAATATTGAATATCTTTTATTGTGCCATATATTTCCACATGTTTGAATGAATTCCTGGTGTTTTTTTCACGATAAAACAGGGCCAGCTTGAATCAGGTTCAGTAAATCCTTAGATAAGCTCGGATAACTTGTTAAAAATTCATATATTTTGAGTCATTTAAGTTGAATTCTGTGCATCCTTACTAGATTAGGTTATGCTTTTGGATGATCAATGTTTGTTCAAACATCAAATGTTTTTAACAATGAGGTCACAATTAAATCCTTTAAATTTGTTCCAAATTGTCAAACAAATTAATTCTTTCTAGAATTTGAATTATTTTAATTACATTTTTAAAGTTTTTCCTTTGAATAAGGTTTTATGACAGAAAGGTTTTATTTCCTAAATTAAAACGTGTCAGAATTGTTTTGCAGAATATGACTTTTATTCTGGTTAGAATAATTATGGAGGAATACTAAAAGTAAAGATTTGACCTGTTGGTGGTTTGGGTGTGAAGCTGGCCCAGAAGTATGACCCAGAGATGGAGGAGGCCTTGAGGCTCTGGATCCATGAGATCACTGGACGAACACTTCCTGAAAACTTCATGGAGGCACTGAAGGATGGAGTGATCCTCTGCGAGTGAGTTTTTACCAGTTCTAATATCATTTTTATCTAAAAAGAAAATTTAGACTGATATTAAAATAAAATCTATGAGTTCTATGTAGAATAATTCACTATGAAAGATAATGGATGAAATTATACAAAATAAATGAGAGAATAAGATTTCCAAAAATTACTTCTATAATCAGTGTAGACCGCTCTAAAATCTCAACAAGAACAAACTCTTGACAATTTTTGTACGTTTTTACATCTACATTTACGGTTTTTACGTATGAAGAATCATGTATGTTTATTTTAAAAATCAATATAGACTCCCAAAAAATCTCCCTCATTTATTCCGGGAGATACATTTTCATCTGTGTCGTGCTATAATTAATTCAATCCAACAATTTAATTTTGAAGAGGATCAAAAACACATCCAAAAAAGCTCTGCCCTCTGTACCTGTGTTCAAGAGTGTGTGTAAAACACCACATTCACAGCATAGCTACGTGTGGTGTAATTGCTCTTATATGGTGTTCATCCTCTAGTCTGATCAACAAGCTGCACCCTGGATCCATCCCGAAGGTCAACGTTTCAAACCTCAACTGGCACAAGGTAGCACTCGTTCATCTGCAGTGTTTGACTTCTCTGTGTTTAAAGAGCTCCAAATTGTGAAATGGAAAGTCAGAGAGTCACATTTTTGACCATTTAAAGAATGCAGCAGTCGTTAATTGCAGAGCAAAAGGCATATGTGCATGTAGTTCTTGTAGACGTTTGCTGTTGAACCTGGAGAAATGCAGAGAATGCAGTTTTTACGCTTGGGCTGTCTGGCTAACTTTATTTTTGGCACTGATTATGGATTTAAAGTGCAAATAGTTACAGAGCATAAAAGAAACATGCAGTTAGAAATGGTTTGCTGTAACAGAGAATGTGTCCGTACCTCAGTAACTCTAGATAGTTTACAGAACGTAGATGGTTTCTCGAGCAAATCTAAATATATGGCTCTTAATCTCTGTTAGCTGGAGAACATCACTCACTTTGTGCGAGCCATTGGTGACTATGGCCTGAAGCCGCATGACATCTTTGAAGCCAATGATCTGTTTGAGGATGTGAACCACACTCAGGTTCAGTGTACCCTCGTGGCTCTGGCTGGACTGGTGAGAGTTAGATGAGATATCAGTTCATCTGCATCCACAGTTTGAAACATTTTATTTTTCTGTCCACCAAGGCCAAGACTAAAGGCTTCTTCACAAAAAGTGACATCGGCGTGAAGTATGCAGCAAAGAAGCAGAGGAAATTCAATCCTGACAAGATGAAACAAGGGGAAGCCATCATCAGTCAGCAGGTCACGAGACAAAGCCTTGATTTCAGAGCGAAGGAGGCTTTTAAAACTGAAAATGTTTGATTTAAAAAAGCTGACATTAAAACATTATTGGCTTTTAATTAATGATTAATTGTTTGGTGAATTAAAAATTGAATTTACTTCCACAGATGGGCTCCAATAAGTTTGCCAGCCAAAAGGGCATGACCTCGTATGGAACCAGACGCCATCTCTACGACCCCAGCATTGGCATGGAGAAGCCAGCAGATCGGTCCACCATCAACCTGCAGATGGGTACTAACAAATGCGCCAGCATGGTGAGGACCCCTCCTTCCAACTAAATATTATACTTTGTTATAACCGGTTTGCTCCCTGATGAGCTAAAGTCAAATGCTCATACTTATGATGACTCTGACTATATACCAAGCATTACTAATAACTCTACGGTACTTTAGAATGCTCTTTTTCTTGAGTGGAATTCAAAGGAGGAGGATCCATTAAAGAATGATGGGAAACATTTGTTGAATTCCGTTGAGTCAGAATTTTTAAAAATATCCAAAATGTTTAGTGAGAAGGTTCGCCGTCAGCTTGTGACTTCCAGAAAGGAGTTTGCATGATCTCACAGTTTCCTCCAGGTCCTTCGGGTTCCAGGTCATCAGGTTCACTGAATTATTCAAATTCTCCTTAAGAATTAATGTGTGAGTGAATGTGTGTTTCCCTGTGGTGAACTGCCGATCTGTCCAGGGTTTACCCCACCGTTTGCCCCAGGTGTGCTGGAGCTAGGCACCAGCAGAACCCTGTGAACCTGACGAAAAAAATGACTGAACGTTTGAAATGAATCATTTTGGAATCTTGACCTTTCCTATAGCCCTTGTTCATACCGTCCCCTTCCACCAGAGGGAAGTTGTCCTTTGCGTCTTTGGTGGATTGTTGGGAGTAAAAGACAATGTTGTGTTTATTGAACAACATCGCTACATGGAAAGAACAGATTGCAATTCGAAGAAATAACTGAAACCTGGATTTGTGGTCATTTTATGTCTAATAGGTCAGAGTTTTGACTAAATCACAATAATCATAAATCATATATTTGGCATCCTTATGTTACTCAAGTTTCATTTTACTCTCTCACTAAGTCTCAGTGAAGTGGACATAGCCCACTGGATAAGTGATGCCTTTTTTATTGACATTTTCAACAATACCAAGTTAAGTATTCAGGCAGTATCATATTCAAAGGTTACATGTATCATAGTATCACAATTGTATAGAAATACAGTACATGACAAATAAGGATAGGATTTCACAAACATGACAATCTGTTTACCACAATGGGTTCCTCTTTGCGGGCATTAAAGTGTGTGGTGATTAACAAAAACCTGTCAGTGTTTTGATCATTATACAGTGGGTTTATTCACAAACGTACGAGCCACATTTGCGATGTCCACTTGCATTCAGAAGATCAAATCTACCGGTATGCTGTTACAGCAGATTTAAAAACCACCAGGGGGCGCTTATGTTCATTTAAGCACACCAGTGCTTTCCAACGAGTTTTGGAAGCAAGACGTCTTCAACCACATTAAGGGAAAAATGTGCTTTTTACTCTGATGGTATTTACTTGTTGACTTTTTTGGACTTTAATATTTATCTGAATTATATTTGAATCATTAGAAATTTGATTTATGAGAAGTAAAAGTACACTTTTAATTTAGATGGGTTTAGCAGGGATGGGACCAAAACACTAAGCCTAAGCATTAAATCTAAAAACTAAAAATCTAATCTAAAAAAAAAATTAATTCTGTTGGGGTTTCCTTTTTATATTTTGTTATTGGATGTGGCTACCAAAAAAAGAGAAATTAATCAACATTTCCAAATACTTAAATTACCCTGATTTATCATGAGGCTGCACCATTTAAAAAATGCCAAAGTCTTACTTGGAGTCCCACTGGTCTGCTTAGCTTAGCTTTAAACATCACAAAACACCACTGATGACTAATGAACTCCTCTTTGCTCATTTCAAGTCACTATGTGCTCCAGCAGAGTAGGAACTGTAATCTGCAGGGCTGTGTTCGCTAAAAAAGGAAAATGCTCCTGAAAAACAATTGCATTAACCTTAGCTTTGTTCTGTTTCCAGGCAGGAATGTTTGCTCTTGGCACAGCAAGACAGGTGACTGAAAAGAATGTGAACCTTGATCCGCTGGATACCACTACAGTGTCTCTGCAGATGGGAACCAATAAAGTGCCATCTCAGAGCGGCCTGACTCCAATGGGAGGAGCACGTCTAGTGTACGACCACAAATACTGTGTCAAACCCAATCAACAGGATGCCATGGATTGTGTTAATTAATGCTAGACAGCTTGATTTTTCAACATTGGATTGATGGTGTTTCCTGATTCTGTTATCCTCGTCCCTGATGATGATTTAAACAGTCAGATTTATGTGATGTCCCAAAAATAGGAATGTTTTGTTGAACCAATTTTAGTATAATCAGCTATATGTAAACATATAACTTAAAGATTAATGTAACAGCAGTCGGACAGCCGTGTAGTTATTGCTAAAGTAATAAAAAGCTAGACATTTAAACAATGAGAAGATAATATTTGAATAAAATTAAAGAACCACTGTGAGTGACCATTGACCAATGTTATTTACCTCTCTGATCAGATTGAAGAGGATCATCTGACAGTATATCATTAAATTTAATCGGTGCTCAGTATTTCTGACTTCATTCAAAGCATGACTATTTTTGCATTTCATATATTGTCAAAATATAATGTATTTTATAGTAGTTTGCAAATCATATGGATGTTACTAAAGTTAATATCTATTAAAAGGTGCTGTATTTACAAAAGTAGTAACAGTCATGCTCTAGGTATTGTTTTGCATTCATCTGTCTGTGTATGATACTGTTTTGTTATATTTGTTACATCATATGATTGGAATACAAAAAACATACAGTCAGAAATATGAAGAAATTAAGTTTGCATTTAACTTTTAAAATGGCTCTAAATGCTCAAGAAGCAGTATGTAAATGCTGTGTTCATTAAGCCACTATGAACTTTAACTGGTGAATGAATTATTTGCATTGTATTGTTGGTTGCAAAAGTAGAGTGATGCATTAAATGTGCTTGATGGTCACATGGGATAAATGTGCAAATGTCCATGATGTTTGATATTTTTCAGGGACAGTAATAAAAGTTTCACCATATCAATCAAATTAAAGATTTATTTGTGCCACAAATGTACAGTATAATATGAAAAATATTGCAGTTTTTCAAGACTCTGTCCCATTTGGTGAATGAATCAATTCAATCGATTCATTGAATCGATTAATCTGCTCTATCCGTGATGATTCAAGCAAGTGTTTTTTAATTGTCGACATTCTTCGACATGCAAGCCCTCAAAGAGGTATTTAACTAAACAATTCTCACATTTTCTGTTATTATGGGTTATTTAAATGATAAATGTGAAACACAAATATCAAAATTGTTTCAGTTTGTGTCAGATTTAAGAACGTGGTTACTACTCAAACACGAAGTAACGTACGTTAGATATGTAAGTTACACCTTTTTCTTTTTAAATCCATATTTATTACTGTAGTTTGTTTGTTTAGAAGTGTTTTTTGTTGACTTATAGAAACTGAATACTCGACGTTAGCTTGTAGCTGCAGCTTGTTTAGCCGCGGTTGATCAACGGTCATTTTGTTCAGTATTTACATGGCGTTCGGTGAAATATGTCAAAAGCATTACCTTTAAAACGTCTAAAAGACCCTCAACATAGCATTATCGGCATCATTGCGTACATTTAAATGACACTGCAATGAAAAGGGGTGAATTAATATTGCACTGATGGATATTTACCACATATTCTGACTATTACATTAATTTGGGAAAAATACACAGGGCACTTAAGAATATGAGATTATTTTGACCAGTTATATGTGTACATTTATTCACACAGTTGAGTAGCTTTCAAACAATTAAAGCTGACAAATGTCTTTGCCTAAATGAATCTTTTGCTTTCTTAAGTTTATCTTTTCTTATCTCTTCTAACTTTAATATAGATTAAATAATATATCAACTTAAAGAAGTGACTACAAATATCATTAATTCTAGTAACAAATTCATTCAGCTTCTAGACAATTTATCCCAGTAGTTCCATGATATTGCAATATCTTGCGCCACAATGTATTGCTACACGCCTAAAATTTTGTTAGTAAGGTTAATATTTTTCTGTCATTTGAGCTTGCCTATCTCCTCTTGTTTGAGATGTCCTTTAAAGAGCTCCTGAAAGCATTGGGTCTGGGCGCTATAGCATTGGTTCTGAGTGTGGAATGGGTGAACTGGATGGCCAGGCGTCTACGAGACTCTCGGGGGCCCTTGAAAGAAGTGCTCTTCTTCCCTTCACCTCAAGTCTGCATCGAGCATTTGTTCACAAGCCACATGAGATTCCCCTGGTAACTTTTTGTAAACTTGCTTTGAAGTTATTTTTAGCACTTCATAAGTCTAATGCGTAGAATGAGGTTTTGATCAGTTGGTGAAGGGTTGGCACAAGCTCTAGATAATACGACTATTATTCTATGCCTTGAAAATGTTAATTATGAAAATTACGAAACTACTTTAAAAATCTGGTTCCAAACTTTGAAACACTTTAGATGCGCTGGGCACTAGTAACAACTAATTACAGCCCATCAGTTTATTACATGATTCTGGTTTTTGCATTGTAGTGCATAAATCTTTATGTAGTTAGGAAGAATAGTTACATTCCTGCAACCGTGTTCCATCACCATGATATATCTACCAAAATTTATATCAACCTAACTATTATTAGGAAAAACTGTATTAATCAAGCATAAAGATTTCTCAATCTTTTCGCAAACAATATAGCGCTTGTCCACTTCCTCATGGTGTTAAGACATCCTTCTCAAGACTGATGGAGCACCTCCTCTCCACAAGGACCTCTCTGGATCTGTGCATTTTCTCATTCTCTAACATGGAGTTAAGCAGAGCGATTTTTCTGCTGCATAAGCAAGGAGTCATCATACGAGTGGTCGTAGACCGAGAATACATGAGCATCACCGGATCTCAGATTGGAGCCCTTCGAAAAGCAGGTGTGTAATAATATTATTATTATTTTTTTAATTGAGGAACAATCTCTTGATGTGCTGTGACGGTGTAGAGGAAGTCAGGTCACAAGAATTAAGGGAGAGTACGGATTGGCAGTTTTTGTTAAATGGTATGTTGGGGATGAACAAAATAAGCCTTTATAAGGTTTTTTTTTTCCTTACGAGAAAACATTGACTATATACATACACCGGCCACTTTATTAGGTACACCTTTCTATTACACAGTTGGCCCCATTTTTGCCTTGAGAACTGCCTTAATCCTTGGTTGCATAAATTCGACAAGGTACTGGAAACAATCCTAAGAGAGCTTAGTCCATATTGACGTGATGGCATCATGCAGTTGCTGCAGATTTGTCGGCTGCATTCCAAAGGTGTTCTATTGGATTGAGATCTGGTGACTGTGGAGGCCATTTAAGTACAGTGAACTCATTGTCTGGTCAACAATGCTCAGGTAGGTTGTGGTGTTGACATGATGCTTAGTTGGTAACCATGGGCCCAAAGTGTGCGGGAAAGATCCCCTGAACCATTGCAATCACCACCACCAGTCTAAACCATTGGTAAAAGGCAAGATGGGGTCCATATTTTCATGTTGTTGATGTCAAATTCTGACCCTATCAGCAGACACCGGTATGTCAAATTCTGACCCTATCAGCAGACACCGGTGCTCGTTAGATCTGGCATTGTTTTTCCCAATCTTCTATTGTCCAATTTTGGCGAGCCTTTGAGAAATGTAGTCTGGGCACCAAGGGTAGTCTTCTGCTGATGTAGCCCATCCGCCTCAATGTTCGACATGTGCATTCAGTGATGCTCTTTTACACCTTGATTGTAACAAGTGGCTGTTTGAGATAAAGTTGCCTTTCTATCAGCTCAAGCCTCAAACCAGTCTGGTCATTGTCCTCTGACCTCAAACATTGACTAATTGCAATGTGACTGGCTGATTAGAAATGTGCAGTCGGATGGGTGTACCTAATAAAGTGGCCGGTGAGTGTATCTTATTGATTTGCTAATTCTTTGAAGCTAATCGTTAGCTTCCGACGGGTGTGTGTGGCAGGCATCAATGTCAGGCATGAGATGAGCTCAGCGGTTCACATGCATCACAAGTTTGCTTTAGTGGACGGGAGAAAGCTGATCTCTGGCTCCCTCAACTGGACGCTCACCGGTGTGCAGAGCAACAAGGAGAATGTGATTGTGACTGAGGAGCCAGAGCTGGTTCGACCCTATCAGCTGGAGTTTCTCAAGCTGTGGGAGGCCAGCGATCCAGCCAATCACAGAGCTCAGAGCTTGAACGGTCAGCTAAAGCTATAGAGGTGTGTGGATAAATTGTTTACTTAAATGGATCGTTTTCTCCACAAACGAAAATGTCCTCATTGTTTAGGTTTTATTGTTTTTTTTTTTTATTGGTTCTAATCTTTTGTTAATGAAAGGATTTTGATGTGCTGAAAACTGATCAATCACACGTTCAGTTAAACCTGTGGAGTAATTTGTTAAATGTGGACTAATTGCTGTTTAAGTTTCACAAAGCTCTGTGTTATATCATGCAGGTGTTTTTATTAAAAGATCGCTCAAAATCTCTCACAATGCCACTGTTTTTATGCTAAAATTGTCGTTTTTTTAAACCACATTTAGTTAAATTGTTGTTTGCAATGTCTTTACATCGTTGCTTCCTAGTACGTGAAGCAAGCTCAAACCTGTGTGTGTTTATAGCCATGCCTTTGATTGCTCAATTCCTGACATCGCTTGCCTTTTCTGTTCCTCTCTTGTGTGTGAAGATTTGAGATAAGGGTATTCCTGCTTTTATGTACCCAGTGTTAGTGCTGTGCTTCTTTCTTAGTGCTGGAGTTTCTATTACAAATACATTAAAAGTTACTGAGGATGTTTCTGTTGACCATGTGATAGTTTTTTTTACTATAAACCCATGAAAACAAGTCACAGCAAGGCTTTAACTATTTAAATTTGATACGAGAGTGTGATTGGTTAATTTCTGCATGTTGTTACTGGGCATTATTCAACCCTATCTGAGGCAATGAGTAGCTTCTCGTTTCTTACACATGTGCTGTAGTTGTGGTAACAATGTTTGTTTCAAGTTATTTCAAGTATACTGAGATTACTGCATAGGGGTCTAATAGATTACATTAATTTAAAAAAAGGACCACAAGTACCGTACTTGCAGTTAAATATTTCCACACAGACAAATTGAGCATAGTTTGATTAGCTCCTGACATTTGATGTGTTTCTCTTCAGCTGGTAAAAACCAAGAGCAGATTGAACATAGATTTTTTTTTTTTTTTTATAGAATCATTAGCTATTTGAGAACATTTATGATTTGGAACATTTCCCACTTTATCAAATTTCTAGCTTTGGTCTTTTGCTGGTCACCATTGGATCTCATTATATTTATTGAGGGGAAGCTGCAGGTCAGATAAAAATGGGAGTTCTGCCGGGCTCTTTAATATAGTGCTGCAACAAGATTGATGAAATGTAGGTGTAACGCAATCATCATGTGAAGTGTAGAGTCTGGCGTCACATGCAATTTACGTGTGGCAATGAAGTTTGCCTCAAAGACACCACATGACATCTATACGTTGTCTACGTCTTTAAATTAATATATTTACTGGCTATATAAAATATAGTAAATATAATTAATATATAGTTAAACACGAACAAAGTTAAGGTGTCGATGACATTTAGTGAGCCGAGCGGATGTTGGGGGGCCATATTAAAGCCCGGTGGCACTCCATAAACATTGACCTCTTGACATCCCTCAAATGACCTCTTGCCACACATTTTTATTTACACTTGCAGACATCTCCAATTATAGATTATTTAGCTTTACGAGTTTAATCAACATAGCCAAAGCGATGTACACACTGGTAGTTTTGAGTGTGTTGGTCAAAGCCTAAAATCAAAAATGGACGCTTTATTTGCATACATACAGTTCAAGTTCAATGTCGTTGCATATTTTTGCTCCAAAAAAATTGCACAACAATCTTTGCACTCCATATGTATTTGGTTGAATCCAAGATTTGTTAATTGGATGATTCCAAGTTCTTGTAAATTTACAGGTCAGCGGTAATGTTCTTAAAGGATTCGGTTCATTTGAACCAATCGCATGGTTCAATCACTAAAGGCAGTCCCATGCAATTTTACGTAGGTTTCAACCACCTACAGTTGTTGTGAATGTGAAATTGTACAAGGCTTTAAAGGTGTTTATCTGCTGTCAATGACAGTCTGCTCACTAGCCTCTGGTGGCCAGTCGATGAGTGGCGCTTTGTCACTTTCATGTTTTTGGAGGGATAATTGCAGTTCAAGTGACTAGCTCTTGTCCACACAAATATGATTATTCTGAAAACAGTTATGTTCATGTGTGGTTACTCTGGATGTCCAAATGTAAACTGAGCAAAAAAACAGTTTTCATGTAACCAATCATTTTTGAAAATGACAGCCAAGGTTTCTTGTTTTTAAAACTGCTCTGCAGCCGGGGTCTGTGTGTACAGTGAAAACCTTTTTTTAGTTCGAGAGATGGGGTTTGTTGGTGTCACGCTCGGTCACTAATTTGTTTTTATAGAACAACTGCAATTTCAGTCGAAGCAAGGACTATTTTTTTATGTACTATTTTGGATTACAGTATGTACAGGATTACATGTGCATATTTCCTATTAGATAACACAGAACTGTATTTTTGCAAATTCAATGCTGAAAACATGTTTTGAAAAACTCCATGAATCAGCTGCTACCTGTTGGGTTTTTTTTGTGTCCATCTGGGTGCAATTTTTTAATGGATATATATGGATGTGTTTGTTTTCGGGGATTGCTCCTGGGGAAAAAACCCATGTGTAGACACGTTCTAAGTTCTAAATTCATTAGCAATTAGTACATTATTAGTTAAATTATTTTCTTGACGGCACAATTAGGTGGTCCGTTTGTAAATAGTTAAAAATATGTTTGTTTTCCTCTAAGATGTGGCTGTTTTCGCCGGTTAATGTATAGCTTTTGTCGTGTAAATAAATGTTGCTCTGACAGGGGACCTGTTGATTGGCTGCTCGCTGAGCGCAAGCTGGTCTCTCCAGAGCGGTTGGCTGATCCTGAGTCAGTATGCAGCGCTCAGACAAGCTCTCAGCAGAAATAAAAACTGGTCGCGAGCCAGGTTTCTCTCCGCAGACTCGCTTGATTCAGGATCTGCTACGCCCCTCCTGAGGGAAGCGAATGGACGTGGTTAAAGCAGACCAAAAGACGAGTGTGTGACCTGACAACCCGAGTCTCGAGCTGGAAAAGTGAAACCGGATCAGCGAGGACTGGATGTCCAAAAACAACTGTGTTTACTTAATATTCTGAAGAATCATCTCCGAGAAGATCCGAATAAGGTGAGTCATGTTTGTGTCTGAACGATACGCGTTATTCTAGCGCTGCATTGAGGAAAATGTCCATATGGGAGAGGTTTTAATCAACTTGATTAAAAATGATTAAATTGTCACCGATTTTGTAATGTTAGCCGCTTTTTTGTAGAATCAGTTATCAACAGAAAACAAATTGCATGTAATTTAGGTTTAATTCTATTGACGTTTTGTTTCACTCATTACTGAGGATCATGAGCTTTCCATCCATTCATAGATTGTGGGAGAGTGAGGTGTGTGTGTAATATCCTGGTAACTCCCTCTCCAGGTAGTTTTACAGGTGTTCAAGTGTTTGCTTTTCTCTACTGTTGCTGAAATTTTAGCTTTCTTAACCAATATATGTGTATATATTATATATAGCATTGTTCTCATTGTGTACAAACGAAATTATATTATATTTCTGCACTCTAGCTACTTAAAAAGTAAATACTAGATGATTTATGGTTTACTGTACTAAATGCCATTTTTTGATAATCCAACAATACAATTCCAAATTTAGTTTAATCTATGCTTAAAAGTGACAATCACTCATAGGTTCCTTTAGAGAGACTTGCAAGACTTGGTCATTTAAATAGCCACACCCTTAATTAAACAATTTTATGTCATTAAGTAAAAGAAATAGAATTGTATAAAATACTTTTAAAATGCATAAATATTACTCTCCTCTTGTGAGAAAAATCTAAATTAGCATTTGAGTAGAGTACTTTAATATAATCTGTTTATGGGATAGTGGCCAATGGATGATTGTAAAAGTTGTGAAAGAGATTGTAAGAATATTTCTCCACTGCTGTAGATGGCATCAGTCAATGATACTCGTCATCAAACACAGATGCAGAAAGATGTGGCTGATCAGAACTTCGACTACATGTTCAAGCTGCTCATCATTGGAAACAGCAGTGTGGGGAAAACAAGCTTTCTTTTCCGATACGCAGATGATTCGTTCACTTCTGCATTCGTCAGCACTGTCGGCATCGACTTTAAAGTCAAGACGGTTTATCGCAACGAGAAACGAGTCAAACTGCAGATATGGGTGAGTAAATTATGTAACATGTAGCTCCTTGTTGGCATCTTCGTCTTGTGACTATTGCATGCAAGATGTTGGCTCACATGTGCATCAGGTATACGTGTTTAAAAAAATGTGGGCACGAGTGATGGTCATAACAAGAATGCTTAGGTTTACATCTCTTGCCTCTCTTACATTTATTCATTTAGTTTATGATGGATGTATATTTGATGGACTTATGCCATACGCTTTCTAAATGCTGTTTTCTGATTGGCTGGAAGGTGTTAATTTGTTTATTTCATACAGCCGCCATTTTAAGGATGAGAAAGAGAGCAAAAAAAACCAGAAATATTATGAAGAAAATCAGGAAAAAGTTGTCTTACTGTTGTGTAAGTACTTTGACGCTGTAGGAAAGCTTTGTAGTCAGTCATTATCTGACGAAAAAAGTAATATATTTAACAGTTATTTCTATACTGGTGATGTAGCCTTCTATATAGCAGCCTGTGAGATTCAACGTTCACTTTCAGCACAGTTTTCAACATAAATTATTAATTACCAGTTCCATGGATGATTACCCCTACTTCCGGGTTCCTCTCCATGGGGCCTCTCTTTCGTTCTTAAAATTGCAGCCGAGGAACCTTTCCCAGTTTCCTCAGATAGGTCAATGGACATTTTCAGTCATTATTTACATACATCCCTCATTTTAAGCAGTGTTTCACTACAAAAGAAACTGTTTAAATAACTGAGTTGCATTTTGATGAAAGTAAATAGTAATTTGGGAAAGTAACATTAGCAAAGTAATATTAAATTGATACATAAATTTGATGTTCACCTCCCCAACCAAAAGAAAATGTTAAAATATGTATTATTGTTGGCCGTTTATCATTTAACCCAATATTAAACATCAGATGTTGACGGTCAATGCTATACATTAATTTAATTTAATCTCAATAAATGTGTTCTACCTTGTATCGCAGAAATGCAGATTTAATCTTTATAATGACAGTAGTTGCTTCCAGTGCGGTCTTTCAGATAAAAGTAAAAAGTTTAAAATAGAAGTGCTTTCAACATAACTTTAAAGTACATGAATACTATTATATTAACATTGAGGCTGTCCAAAGTCCCATGTTTAGTTTTGTATTTTAGTTATTGTAAAGTTCGTTGGGCTAAATGAGGATTACGTGAAATACAAATGGTTGAGTTGAAAGCTCAGTTAAATTAAACATTTACCATTAAACTCTTTCTTTGCTATGAACGGAGTGATGCAATAACTTTACTACTGTCAAACAATGCATATGAGTATCTGTGCTTCTAAATCTATTTTGACAAATGCGTATTGTATACATTATGATATACGTAATCTCAGCAGATGGCTGATCTCTGAACAGTGAACAGTTTCAGTTTCATAGAGAGATATTCAAAAGTAACATGCAAATTTGGTAAAAATATCAGTGTTCTGATATTAAAACTATTACTATTTTGATCAACCAAAAGTTCCAAAGAATAATAAAAAAAAAACAGTAACGAATGCTCCAGTTATTTTAGCCATTATTTGACAAGTACATCATTTAAATAAAAAAACCTTTGTTCACCCCTCATTAAATCTCAGTGCTCTAAATCCAACTGTGACATTTACATGTTGTTGTTTTTTATAACTACAAACATTGAGATTTGTGAAACAGATTTTTGATGTATTGCATTTCCATAATAAACTAACCTCGCCATCTACTGGCCTGGCATGAAGAAAACCTTGTTTTAGCACATTTCCTGAACACAAGTAAACAAATTTCATTATTAAAAAAAATTATTTGGAAGATGTGCTTCTGTGGCGTGGAGAACAGTGAGCACGACACATATTGGGTGCGGTTGCGCAAGGGGAGCCAGGTTCGATTCTCGACCTTGAGTTATTTCACAGCCTACACTGTCTCTCCCCCAATTCACTTCCTGTCTTTCCTGAATTTTTCTATCAATAAAAAAACTTGTAAGAAAGTCACAAAATGTAACCATTTAAAATTGGTTTAAATTGTTTTAAACCCTGTCATTTTGGCCAATCAGAGGTCTCAAAAATAGCTTCTAGCAGTTTTGTAGTCTCGATTGGCATGTAGAACGCGACATTTTTACATTTTCATGAAATTTTCAGAAATAATCTATTAATCTAAAATAATCTATTAGTTTACTTTAATGTAAAAGTGCTACTTTTACATCTGGATAGGAAACCATATTAGGAAAACCTTAATTACACATAATTTCATTTATGGACATAAATGTTTGGATTTCTTTCTATGTGTGCATTACTAGGGTAATTTTCATGTCAATAGCTCAATTAGAAATATGTTTTTTGAGAAAAATGTTGACGTTTTACATTTACTTAATACTTATTTTCCCCGCTGTATATACAATGACCACACTCATGTCTAGGTTGAGATGTATGTCATTACAAACCGTCCAGATGCACCCAAAGCAGATGGCCCCATCATCTCATGCATTAGTTTGTGACACATGCTTGGCCAAATCCATTCAGAGGGACCCTTTAGATAATAAAAGCCATAAATGGAATTGGCGGTGCTATCTGACCAACCAGGCCAGCATGCATCTGCCTTCTGCTGTGAATCTCTAATTGAATCAATACTGAGGCAGGAAGTGTGTTCGAATATCAGCTGCTCAATCCTTCTAAAGATTTATTTATGACCGTATTGCCTGGGTTTGCATTAGCATTAGAAATGCTGACTCTTGTATTGTTTTCTATATAAATGTGGTTGTCATTCTTTTCTGCCTGTGTACATGAACAGTCCGACTCGATGGAGGAATTTGCTGTTCGTTCTGTTGATTACGGGAAGTGGGTGCGAAGGTGTTGAGTACTATTTTCCCAGAATGCACCTGTGCTCTAAAAACCCTCAACAGAATTACACCACTTGCATGAAATGTTAAGAGTTAGCCTAAGCATTGTCCTTTTGATTTACACACATTTTCACTTATTTAAAACCGGTTTGAGCAGGAAATCTACACTGTAGATTGCTGAAACCTGGGAGCTTTTTCTTACTTTGTACAGAATGCAACCCAATGTTTCCCTACCTCTTTCAAGTATTTTATTAAGTGTTCTGTGTTTATGATATTCAATACATTATAAAAATTTTCTGATATCATCAGCTTTATTGTTAAGGCACTTTTAACAACTAAGGATGATCAAAGTGTTAACAGAGACCTACAAAAACCATCCAACATTTTTGATGAAACACATAATACTAGTCTTAATATCTTTGAGTCATTAATAAGGTTATTAATGGTAATATTATTCATTGTGTTTTTTTTTCTTTGGGAACTTTCTGTTTAGAAAAAGTGCCATCTACATAAAATGGATTATTCTGTATACTACTTCTAGTGGCTCCATTTTTCTATGTCTAACTGAGAGTGCCTTCAGTCGAAGCTGATAACAAGGAAATATAATGTGCGGCCAATCTGGATACATATAAAAACTACTAAAGTAGCTCAAAATGAAACTGAGCAATCAAAAAGTGCAACAGTAAAACTGTCTGTTTTATTAAAAACTGCTTTTATTAGAGTCAGAGGCCTTGGCCCTCCCACACACAGTACACACAGTTCCACCTTGTCTCTTGATAACGTCTGTCAAAAATGGACATAACTACATAAACAGGACGCAAAAACATTTTTAACATTAGGATTAGAGTAATTCCAGATTGTGCAGCTACAAAACAATAATTTCATCCACACTCTGGCCTTTCTAAAAATAAAGGGGATAAGAAGGAGCAAGCCAGTGTTTGGAAGAACACTTCATTTTTTAATTGGGACTTTTGGACACGTTGTCTTGTTTAAAACCTCATGACAAGGAGAGCTTTACCCACAGGAATAATCTTAGATCCAGCTGCTAAACAAATCCTGTTAGTAAGTTTTTTCTGTTTGTCAACATTGTGTCTTTTTCCCATTATTAATGCATAAACTATGCCAAGGGAAACTTCTTTTGAAAGCTTTCGAAGCTAAACAGATTTTGTTGAGTTATCTAAGCTTAGTGTGCTGCTGAATGGTGGCATATTTAGATGTACCCATAGGCAGGAAACGCTGTTATTCTCTCAATTCCTCAGTCTCATTTGTATTGCACACTTTCACAAGTATTTAATTCACAGATCATTATATCCAAAGCATGAACTTACTAGCCAATTGGTGTATTCATGTTCTGGTGTGGCTAAAAGGCTCACCATCTCTGCAAAAGGCTCACTGCTGGTGAGAAACCATCTTAGTGCCCTCTTAGTTAAGGAGTTAAAGTAGTTATTCAATGTCTTGCTTTGTGATCTGTATTTTTTTAATCAACACAAAAAAGCTTTCTGTCCTCTCCTGGGACTCCTGAATATGCTATATTTGTACATTTCAGGTTATTCTTTCCTGTTTGCTTAAAGGAGGAGTTTATGATTTAAAGGCGAGGGCGAGTGTAATTTGAGGCATGCATTAAGAGCAAATAGCACACAACATTAGATTCAATATCATGGAGCTCTGTGGATTTACCTGCTGGTTATTGACACAGTTGTGCATATTGAATATTATTCCAGTTGACCTTTCGTGAAGATTTCATTCATGTATAACTGTGCACGAAGAGATTGTGTATGTTGACTGCAAATGGGTCTTCTGATCCTCTGGCTGATCTGGCTTCAATTAGCCTGAACTTTAAAAGGAAGCATGCTTATATTCAACCCCTGAACAGCTGCCCAAACGTAGTGTCACCATGGTAACCTGCATAGGTGAGGTCACATCATTCTAAATCTACTCAAGGTGCTGTGGTATCATGGAAACTAATCATGGGTTGCCAGGTAACCACATTACCAGGCCTGTTAACAGCCAAACCAGTGACTTTGTGTGGTTTGCTATTCTTTCTCTTGGGTAATTAGTTTCTAGTTTATGTTTAGGCTTTTGTTACATTTGGAAAGAGCCTGCTTAGAGTGTTGTTTTTATTAATTTCCTTTAATATAGGAATTATATGCCTCAAGATGTAATAGAATACAACAGCTTGTATTGTGTGGCATTTCACATGTATTACAGATAATAATCATGATACAAATCTGGTAAAAATGACAAAGAATTTGTAATATTGTTTTACTTTTTGTTTTTTAACCTAGAGTTGGGGAAAAAAGGAGTTTTCATCATAGTCAGCCATCATAGGTATACCTTAACAAGGAAAGATATGGGAAATCACAGGATTTTAACAAATTATCTGGTAAAGTACTGTAAGTGTTTGGTCACCTACAAGCAAGCAAGAATAGTGGCTCTCATTGACCTGTAACTTCTTCTTTAAGAGACTTCTCTGTCTTACGTTGGTTACCTGTATTTATTTGAACCTATTATCAATATAAAGGACAGTCACACTCCAAGAGCCAGAGAGCCATCAAAGGACACCAGGAACAAAATTGTATACCTGCACCAGGCTGGGAAGACTTCATCTCTTTTGAATTATTGGCTGACTAAATATTTTGTTGCCATACTATAATGTACAGAAGTCAAATAAAAAAAAAATGTTTAAACCTGAAATTTTATAATTTTTAAAAATAAAGTTTGAACCATCAACATATTACAATTACTTTATAATAATCAAATGAATTTTTGTATAAACATTAGGTCAAGTATCGTTCATGTGCTAAAAGAACAAGTCTGTCGCTCTCTCTCTCTCCATCTGCCCAGGACACAGCAGGCCAGGAAAGATACCGTACCATCACCACTGCTTACTACAGAGGGGCCATGGGTTTCCTGCTCATGTATGACATCACCAACCAAGACTCCTTCTATGCTGTGCAGGACTGGTGAGCTCACTTCCTGTTTTCATAGATTAAGTTTGATGTTTCCAGCACTAGATTTTTGAGTCAAATACGTCAAGAAGCAGGAATACAAATGGTCATGGATGTATTTTTATTCTCTCTAGGAAAGTGTAAAGAATTTTATTTCGTTTTTATTGTATTGCAGTATGTTCTACTATTGTTGAAAGAGGCCAAATAATTTTATTTTTAGTTGAATTAGTTCTGACAGCAATCAGTTATTGTTATCATATGGGTTGGTCGTTATTTTTATTATTATAGCAGGGTTTTGGACCCCTTTTAATTCAATAATGCTCTAAGGGTCTATAAAAGGTGCTATAAGGGCCAATGATGCTATATCAGATCTTGCAGCTTATTAATGGTGTATTATTTCCTTGCTACAGCTGTTATCTTTCTAACGTCAAACATTTCCTTTTCAAATCAATGGGAAAGAGAAGCTGAATCCTTTTTGAACAAATGTTTTATGAGCCCAACACTGGTCACATTTCAGCCCCGGGGATGTGGGCGTTTTAATACTCACAATTTTCTTAGTTTGACTCCTGCCCCTTTCAGATCAGTTTTCACAGCACTCAAGTCAGAAAATTTTAAGCAAGTGTGTTTCAAGTCCAAGAGACATGCTATAATGTTTTAACTAAATTAAATGTTGCTCTTTCGAGGAAAAAGTGATAACTTGAATCACTGGAACTGAATGCACTGGCTTTATAAACTGTGGGGACTTATATTTTTGCATCAGTTATGCAGTGCGTGTGTTTTCCAGGGCGACGCAGATCAAAACATACTCATGGGACAACGCTCAGGTGATTCTGGTGGGGAATAAGTGCGATCTGGAAGATGACAGACTGGTGGCCAGAGAGGATGGACAGAGGCTGGCCAACGAGCTGGGTGGGTGACAGTTCTGAAAAACACATGTCTCACAATCTGGAAAGGGGCTTCTGTGTCTTCTCGTCTCATTGACGTGGTTTAGTCTTTGTTCGGCTAGGTGTTAAAAGTGTTACTATTGTGGTGTGTACGTAAACACCAGATGCATCCCCCCTTCTCTCTTTGGTTGCAGGATTCCAGTTCTTTGAGGCTAGTGCTAAGGACAACATTAACGTCAAGCAGGTGTTTGAGCGACTGGTCGACATTATCTGTGACAAAATGAACGAGACCCTGGATGGAGACTCAAGTATCTTAAACAATCACAAAGGCCCAAATCTGCAGGACACGCCCCCTGATGGACAGAACAGCAGCTGCGGCTGTTAATGGTCCGCTCTCCATAAATACTCAGACATTTCCATGGGAATGCACACTCCTTCTCTTGGTTTCTCTCAAGTGTACAGTCTATAAATGAGCAAATCAACCCCTTTAAACGGAGGCATGCAGTTTCCCCAAAACGAAACTTGTATTTCTCTTTCTTTAACCCTTTAAGAGCTGAAGATGAAATAGATCACTAAAAATCATGTTGTAGAAAGGTTGTAAACATGATTTAAATATACAAAGATTTTGCATTCCGCACATTTGGCAGATGCTTTTATCCAAATGACTTACATTTTTTGCTTTCCTTGGGGTTTGAACCCATGGCTCACAGGAAAGCATTAACTTGCATATCTTTGTTGTAATCTCAATCACTGATTCTCTCCTTTTATCATAAAAAAATACTAAATCAAATAGTGTACATGTTAAGATTGTTCAAAATTGAAAAGGGGCAACTTCCAGACCTAGAATATTTTGGAACGGTTATGAATGACCTTGTTCATGACTCGCACTCTTGGATGCATTTTTATTTTGCATGTGGACAGCCACAATAAACTGTGCAGTTGCAAAGTCTGCTGGGAAATCCTTCGTACCCATTTATTGGATGTGTGCCCTGCTCCCGGCTCCAATTTAGAGAATGCCACCTGATGCGATCGGCCTGGAAAAAAAAAATAACAGCTGTTCCTTGACTGTTAACAAGTTTAATAAATGTCAGCATTAATGTGAAGTACCTTTAAGATGTACAGGACTGTTGTTTATTTGAATAGATGGAAGATTAGTTATTACTTTAAAATATAATAAAAACCACTGGACTTGGAAGTGATTTGCTTTTGAGTTTTTTTTTTTTTTTGTTTGGTTTAAAAGAACTTCATGAAGGAGGGTTTAATTGTGAAAATTGAACCAATTTTTCAGGTTTATCCAAATCTTTTCGCAGCTTAATGCATTGAGACAACACATCTCAACATGAAGAGAAATGCAGTTTTGAGTTTTTATAGTTGGTTCAGAATCACTGATGAGCTATTACCATGAAGTCTGCAAGTCTCTCAGTGTCTAGAGGTGCTCTTTCAAATCATAAAGGTTTTAGGAAATGTTTCAAATTCAACATTTTCACCAAAAACGACATACTAACCCCTTGATCATTTTTCAGAGGCTGTTTTTCCAAATCTTTCAAAACGTTTTCCATTGAAAGAGTGTGTCTCAACAGGAAGAGTGGTGCTGTTTTCAGCTCGATATTTGGTCCAGAAGCAGGAATTTGGATGTTCTACCAACATCCCACTTCATAAAGGATAAAAGAAATGCTCTTTCAAACTGTGAGGTAATGTGTATTTCACCCATCCAAGTGCACACAGCAGTGCACAAACATGGAGCAGTGGGCAGCCATAGCTGTTGCACCAGTGGAGCTGCAATCACATTATCCACTAGGCCACAGCTGCCCACAAACATTTTGAAACAAATAACAGTTTGACTAAAATGCCACACTAACTTCTTCACAAGTTCCCCATCAGGGCCTGCCTTGCAGTTGAGAATAGACAGGTACAGACGTACAAGGGAAGCTGTCCAGATGAAGATCATATCCATGTTATACCCCACAAGAGTTTTGGAGTGAAAGGAGGGGTGGAGCTCAGACAATCACATGATACAAGGTAGGACTGGCCTAAATATTTTTTTCCCACAAAAGATTTTCTAAAACTTCTTCCATTGAAAGAGCAAATCAGCAGCAGATTTGGATTTCATTGGTTGGATCACCTCTTACCCTACCATTGCCAGTGGCGTCTCCTTAATTTAATGTTTAGAGAGAAAACTACTAATGAGCATCCGATAAAACTAAACCCATGAAAACATACAATAAACACATTTATCATTCTATTTTTTTAAACAAAAACTTGCTCAAATTTGCTCTGTACACCAGAACTAAGTTATAAATGTACATTTATGTAACATCATGATTTCCAGTGATAAGCAAATATTAATTTCGTACCTTTACTTTTACCTTGATACTGGTATGCATTATGCTAATGCTAACCATCTAAAGAAAAGTGAAGTTCATTAATGGATAAATTCAAATAAACAGTCCTTATTGGAGGAAACCTTGGCCAACTATGAAGCCATTTTTGTGTGTTGTAGAAATGTTAATTCTAAACCAAGTAAGAAAACTCTGAAAGAAGGTTTAAGATTTAACAAAGAATGCAGCTTTATTTAGCTTAAACATTAGAGATGTTCTCAGTTGAACATAGGCTGTATTTAGGAAAGATGTTGGGAAGAGAGAAAGAAAGAAGGGCAGTAACAACCCTCCAGACCAGAGTCCATTTAGCAACATTACTTAAAGAGCTTGTTTGTGATGTAACTTCCTGTTGTATTTCCTGTTCTATCTCAGAAACACAACTATAAATATGTTGTTTATAACACATGAAGTCAGTTACAGAGCAATCAATGAACATCTAAGAACATGTTTCTTTTTATTGGAAAATATAGTCCCTGTCCACAAACAAAACTATCATTTTATTATTTTTATTGCACACTACAGAAATTACTTTCATTCTCTGTTCTATTGTGTTTAAACTATAACATTAAGATCAAGTACTGACTTTACACGTCACCTTCCTCAAGAATCCCGGCTTTGAGTGAGAGATCATGATATTTACTATTTATACTATATATATTTACTATTTCTAACCTGCCGCCTCATGTCGTCAGAACAACAGATCCGCAGTTTTTGGAATATTCAGACCAACACATGCACAACACTTTGATGCATGGTTTAGCAGAACAGCCTCATCACAAAATAATAAAAGCCAGGGAGGTGCTGCGGAGGGATTAGCAATTTGTATCTACTGGGTGTATATTGTTTTCTTCATCATTTTAAACACTTTAAAGTTGATGCGACCTGAAGTGATCATATCTCGAGTCCACCATCTTTAACCCCTGATTCAGATTCTGATCATTCACACGAAGCCATTGTTTCGGATCGTTTAACGTCTCTCCTCTACTCGAATCCTCAAGACATGTAGAGACTTCAATCGATGGAATGCCATGTAAAGGTTCAGACTCTTCGTACATTTTAGCAAGGGTCATGACCTTAGCTGAGTCACTGATTGGCTGAAAGGAAAAGAAATCAGGGTTTGAACAAAACCTTGAGAGAACTTGTTCCAGAGTCATTGGACTCTTTCTTTCTGAAGGTGGAAGGCTGTCCTCCGTGTTCTTATCCACTGACTCTGTTGGAGGGGCAGGAGAGCAGACAGGGCCTCCACAGCTGCAGATGGTGCTCTGGGTGGTGTCTGGCATGGATTTGCTACTTTCTTCTTCTCCTTCAGAAAATGAAGGATCTGGGCTAACCGAACGGGTCAAGCGGCGCAGCTGTGCAGAAGTGCGACGTAAGGCTCCACCCACAAAGCCAGTGGGAGATGGGGTGGAGCCAAGGAACCGGTTAAAGAGGGCAAGGTTGTGAGTGCGAGTTACAGTTTCCTCCAGTTGCTCCCCAATCTTCTCCAAGGGCTGGAAATGCATCTCGTCTCTAGGAATTCTGCAGGAATGATGGCACATAAAGCAAAATATTCCTTTTAAGTCATATTTTTCATTTTAAAAAATAGGCATTTAAGATATTTATAACGAAGAACAATATTTCATAGACCATCGATTAGATGCCCGAGTGTTACAAATAACTGATTTCAGCTCAATATTTAGTAAAAAAAAAAAAAAAACTGATGTAGATCCCCAAAATGTACAACCTCCCCATGCATTTCTTGACTTGGAGGAGTCTCATGTGCACGGCCCAGATCTCTGGTTCTAAATGAAAATGACAAGTCAACACCTACAATTTGACCAAAACAACACATAAACCCCTTTTTTTTTTTTGCAAATCTTTCAAAAGCCTACAAAGTTAAGAGGACAAATTGCCCACCTCATTAACCACTAAGCAATTAACCTGGTGATGCAAGGCATATTTGGTGAGAACCAGGCGTACACAGACCTGAGCCCAGTTTAGTAAGGAGGTGATGATGGTTTTGTGAAGTCATGGACTGGACAGAAGCGTACTAGCTTTATTTAACAAGGGAAAGGCAATTACAGATGGAATGTGTGAAGCGTGTTGGCAAACTAGCAGCTTGGCTCCTCCCGAAATTTGTAATCAAAATGCCTCTTGAAAAACACAAAATTACAATTTTAAAAACACCGGAGGGTTGTTTTTGGTCAAAATGTTAATTCTTCTGAACTTCTTAAATGTGCACCAGTGAAAAGGCATATATTTAGGAGAGGAACGCTTATATCTAGAATCAGAGATGTGTTTTATCATCCCAGTCAGGGAATTATGCCGTTTTTTTGGACAGTTTATATTTCAGGTTTTGGAGGTGCTTAGAATTCCATTGGCTGTTTGGTGGATGAAACTATGGAACCCTTTTTTTTTGTAGTTAAGACTTCCAGATCTCAATTTCTGTACAGTATATCAAGGATAAAAGTTTCAAAGATTTGGTGCAATTGGTTCGTAAAAGGATTTAAACTTGCACCATTGATGTTGATGGAAAGAATGCTTTATAAGAAAACCATGAGTACTGACGTCATGTCGAAGGTGGAGCCCTGGAACGAAGGCTTTCGCAGCACAAAGAGCGTGGCAGCAGTGTACGGCGGCCGAGGGTTCGAATCGTTCCAGTAGCGATCTCTCTCCATAACTGGCAGGTCTCCATACATCTCATCCACAGCCATCATTGACACCTGGAACATATTTGTTTGACAAGAGATAGAAGAGAAAAATAAACAAGACTTGTTTAAAATACCTGGAAGTTTCTATCGATCAGCCAGTTTGTCTCAAAGTCATCATCGTCTTCTCCGAATGGATTTATGAGCTGCTCCGCCACCTGAGGACAAAGCAAACAAGAGTTTTAATAAGAGTCACGTTTAAAGTATGAAGAGCACCTGAGATATTTATTAGAGATAATATATGAAGTAGAGCAGACATCAGAATACAGACAATACAGAAAAGTATTTCTATGACCAGCTTTCTATGGACATATACGGTAAACCAAATAGCATTGAAATCTACATTCTTTTAAATATATAAATACTCAATGTAACATTAAGTGCTTTTTCTGAGAAAAAAAAATATGGTTTAAACAAGTTGGTCTTAAGTTACTACTAAGGATTTTACTTTTAAACAAAAGCTCAACGTTTCATTTACAATGAATGATGTGATTTAGGTAAAGTCTGACTTTACAGTTTCCGAAATCCATTTCTTTTTTTTGAATTGCAGCAATCCATTTGCTTCTCTTTTTTTGAACTCTTTGACAATCGTTTCGAGCAGTCATTTGCACAACAACTTTCTCAAATTTTCAACATTTACGTGGATTAAACTCACATTCATCTCCAACTCTTGAATAGGCCTTTTGTAACTCATTCTGCAGCTTTTAGGTATCGATGTCATACCCTCGATAGATTTGGACAAGGTACAATGATTCCTTTTTTTAAAAGGAAAAATCTTTTTTTTAAAATCTATTTGAAAAGTTTAAAGGAGTTTTAGAAAGAATTAAAAAGCTTTTATAGATTATAATGAGGTCATTCATGAAGCCGGAAATCAATTAAAGGATCATTTTCTTGATTGAAGGCTACGTCAAATAAATGGCACTTATTCTGAAAAACGTTGTAATCTGAAATGAAAACACTTTACTTTTTTTCAGTTGTTTTCTTCATATTGGTTGTACTTTAAATATTAGTAATACTTTTAATTAGTACTTGTTTGTACAGTACATTGTTAGTGAAATACGCACTGAACAAAACGTGAGAATTGAAAAAATAAAATCACAATTTAATCAATATTACATCAAGTATTACTATCTCGTAGTAGTTCATTATGGAGGCACAGAGTTGGAGGAGTAGCGGTGTGCAGAGTAGCTCAAGTTGGATTAATGTGACTAGGTTCACACTGCAGTCCATTTATTAAACCAGATCAGATTTATTTTGGGCATCTGCTCCCAGTTCTGCATTAATTGATTGAACAACACACAACAAGGACGGAGCTGAAACTAAGCTGTTTGTTGAGTAAGCAGGGAAATAAAACCTCTCTATGAACCCATAGAGCTGATAAAACCAGGACGTTTGATAAAGGGTTGAATTGTGTGATTTAGAAATAATCTTTCAACTTGAAGACCACTCACCTTCAACCAGCCAGCATAGAAGAAGAACTGCAGAAGAGTAAAGACAGGAACATAGAGGTCAAGGTCATGACCCGGATAACCCTGAGCCGGGTCTAGAAACTGGCGACCAATCAAACACACCAGAAAGAAACTGTACACCGCAAGAGTCACAACCTGCAACGAAGAACAGAAACATCAGGTCATACTTCCAGAAGCTCCTCCATCATCCTCTTCATCAGGAGTCTGACCTGAGTGTAGACCAGAGGAACGCTGATCATGTCGTAGTGAAAGAGCAAACTGCACTTCCCTCGGAAATCATTCAGCTCCTAAACAAACATGAAAGAGGGTTTGTTTTAATGTGTATTTCTTCTTATGCTTCTCTGCACTACTCCGATGTGTTCAGCCTTTTTATTCAAATAATGTGTGATTAAATTTAAATGCTAAAAAAAATTCATCACAAAACACAAACCTTTGTTTACAGCTGCTATTTTCATGCAATTTTGTTTAAATGAAGGTTATAAATGACAAAATGTGATCAATCATGTCGATCAAAATCCACATCTTCTTCAGTGTTTAGTCATTTAAAATTAACATTTTCATGCCTGTGCATACTGTAGTGTACTGTAGTTTGGAACAAAATAGTCCAAAAACACTGCCATCTGCTGGTTACAACAGGTCACGTTCATCTCAGATCTTTGAGGTTCGAGGCAAGGCTTATGCCGCAAACCAAACAAATAGTTCACCAGATGTTTTTGTTTTTTTAAACACACATTTACAGCGTTTAACTAATATTAGATTATAGAGTTTTACCATTTTTTTTTAACGCTTTCAGCCATTTCCCAGCTCTGGTGATAGCACTTTTAGCTTAGCATCATCAACGCTGATTAGATCAGTTTCGGTTCAAAATAATATTAATGCCATATTTTTTTATTTTATACTGTACTTTAGAGACTTTATATGAAGATATATACTTTATACAGACACCAATGAACATTAAACGCCGTTTTCTACGATGATAAATGGACCTCCTCCATTTTGGCTTAATATTAAAGCAACTTTGCTGGTGAAACATGGCTGGAATCAAGTGAAGGATTGCAAAGATATTTGATACTAAGATGTCTCTGGTTCAGACTTAAGGTGAGATCCAAAAGGTGTAAAGATGATATTTTAATATGATATATATTTTGATAAACAACCTCCCAACAACAGAAATCTCACCATTAACCATCATGTGTGGTTTTTCATGACCCTATGAACCAGACCTTTACCTCCAGCAGGAGTTTGTAGGTGTTGTCATCTCGGATCCGTCCCTCGTTGCGAGCCACTGCTGCCAGGTTACTGAACCACACACACGGGATCCAGTACTTGTTATAAGGCGACTGCAAACTTTCAAACTTCTTGCGCTCTTCTCTTGTCATGAACCCTAGTGAGGGGGAGAAATCAATAAGGTCATGTGGCAAAGTTTGTTTCTCTTAAAGTGGGGCATGGAATTATAAGATTACATTACGAAATGGAACTATTTCTTATTTGAATTCTTAGTACAATGCACTTTAGAGACTGAATAAAATATATCTATAAAGTGAAAAGTACTTCTATTTTATGGAATGAAACGTGTTTGATCATCAAAGATTCTCAGTGAGCAGTTACTTTGTAATGAATCTCCGGTCCTCCTCTTATAACCTGGATTAATTCACCTGTTTGAACTAATAACTTCAATAAAAAAACAAAAAGACACTTGCCCACACCTCCCTCCCCCTCTCCTTTCCACTACAAGCAAGAACAAAATTCTGGACACCAGGGACAAACCTGGAAACCTGCACAAGGCTGGAATTGGATACAGACACAATGCGATCTCCCTGGACTGGGGCTCTGTATAGATCTCAACTTTTCACCAAAAATGATCATGAGAAAGAGACCCCAGTCTCAGCTACGCTAGAGCCAATAACATTTCCAGACTCACCTGCTTCTACCACGTGATCGATGGTGGGGAACCTCTTGAACACAGCGGTGCTGACGGAGCGCAGGATGAGGAGTGCTGACAGACTAGCATAGCGCATCATCGACCGCCGCAGGAGACGTCCACGCTCATCACCACCCTGCACTCCCCCAGAGAGCACACACATGATCCGGTCCGGCAGCGGAATGGAGCGGTACTGACTCCACCATCGATTCACGATCAGAGTCACATAGAAACCTGCAAAAAGTTAGTGTTGCTCTCTCAGAGCGCTGCAGAGAAAAGAAACCAGCAACAATTTTCTATGCACTTGACTAAGCTACTCTCTTTGTGACCCTAAAAGAGTGCGGTTATAAAGGTACAGGTAAAAAAAAAAAGCCCCTAGGGTTACACTTTAGAGAACACAGAAAATGTTCAAAACGTTTGGCCAATCAGAACAGGGAAAGATTCCTGCTGATGATTCAATCGATTGAAACCTGTGTCTTTCAAACTCAGTTCTCTGTTCACTTTGCTTCAACTCTTTACAGGTACAGAACTGAAAAGAACAAAGGTTACCCAACACGAAAGACATTGGGATCAGACTGGAGTAGTGATTGCAGTAAATGGAGAGTTTCTCAAAATATCTCTTCTGATCCTCCAGAAAGAAGAATCTGGGGAAGAAAGCAGTGAAAGTAAATCCCTAATGAAGCTTGTCGGGAGCTAAAGCATGAGGAGTCTGTGAAGGCACCTGTAAGAGACGCTGATGGTGGAGTACATGACGAAAAAGGCTAGGAACTCTTTGTAGAGCACTTTATAGATGCTTCCTCTCCAGGCCAGCAGCAGTTTTGAGAAGCCACAGAAGCGAGCGTTTGCCACTCGAGCCGTGTAGGTCACAGTCATCATGAGAGATCTTTCAGAGTGAAAGAGAAGTCTGTGCTCTTACAGGAATACATTAGTGCTGTACAATCTTCAACATCTATGAAATTCAAAAGAGGTAGGTCCTGCCAAATAAAAACGTCTTCTTTGACTCACTGTAAAAGCCTTTTGTGTTTTCATATAATCACATTTATTTGGAAGTGTGAGCACAGTATCAGAGCAACCGGCACATTATTTCGATGAGAATGATCACAAGAAACTAATTCTGACAAACTTTCATCAGATTTTATACAAAAACATGAAAAGTAGCTAAAAAGCTCTTACCGTTGTCCTCAGCGGTGTGAAACGGTCCGCCTCATATTTTCACAGGACAATCGGCTCAAGTTATGGAGAGGGAGGAGAAACCGAGAGACCATCCTCAAACACCCTGCATCCTTTTGTTGCAATTTACAAAAGTGTTTAAGTCAATCACCTTTTCTTTACTTAAGCATGTAAAAAACTTCTCTATATGGGTTCTATAGAATAAACTGCAAAACCATTGTCTGTAAATATCTTTTTTTTACCCATAAGGAAAAACGAACTGCCATTTTAAATGACACTTCAAGAGGACAAAGCTATTCACATTTTGTTCACTTACACAAAGGGATGGAGCATGATACCCCCTGCAGGCGTACTCCAGGGGGCGATGGAGGCACTAGGTGTAGATGGTAAAATTTGAGTTTATCATTAACGGGAATCCACTTGGCCAAAATTACTCTGCAGTAAAAATCATACTGAAGGTGTTTATAATGCTACATCGAGTTGTATTAAAACTGTGCATCTGGGGCAGTCATTTAGGAAGAAAAACTTAAAAATTAAAATAGAGGCATCAAGCAAACCTTGGGACCAAAACCAAAGATTTTTTTTGAATAACTAAATTAAACAACTTCATATGCCTTTTCAAAAGCAAACAAACATACTAAAAACATCTTTTAATGACTATCTAAACCAAGTACAGTATTTTGTTAGTTTTTCCACTTTTGCATTCAAGCATTTTCACATTGTATTGTTTTTAAAACAAAGAAACTCGTTATTTATTTGTTTGCACTAATTACAGCAAACGATGAATGAAATTTCTCAAGTGGTTCCTCCATTCTAATTAACTGTAAACTGTTTAGCTAAGCAAGATTAGCTTGAAAAACACACGTGAGGTGTATTCAGTGAAGTGAGAGAAGCATCTCAGTCGCTCTACTGAATGAATGCAGTAATTACCCAGAGCTCTCTGAACTGGTAAATCTCCATTGAACAGTCTGCACTCATTAGAGAAAACTCCCACTGTGCCTTGCAGGCCTGACGGATAGAGAGAGACAGCTACACTCTCTCATCAGAACAATACACACTTTAAGAGAAAATTGAGCATGTTATTCCATTTTCCTGGCTTGACATTAGTGAGCGACACACCGATAGGCTTTCATTTGAGAAGAGTTAAACATCTGAATGGCATACAGTGCTTTGTTCCAGCGCTGCTGGACACATGTTTGCAGGTCAAGGATGAAAAGTGCCTGCCGCGGCCCCTCAGTCTTGGGGAAAATAGAGAATTTGCCAACACGTGCCCTCTGCTTGCACTATTCTGAAAACATTGTTTTCTTCAGTCATTTTAAAGGTCACCCAAATGCTAATAAACTTTTTGACGCCCAACCGTTCAAAACTAGACGGCTACAGTTTTGCTTTGGCTTGAAAAAGTGACATTTAAAGGTATTTTCAATAAATCATCCCAATGTCTCTATGAGTAACACAAACCAACCCCCATTTCTCTGTGATTTTCATAAGCACAACTGGTTTCTATGGTACACCGTGGTGAAGTTTAGAAAATGTGGTTGCTAGGGCAAACAGTTTGGTTGCTCGAAAGCTTCCAGTGAAGTCTTAAAAATGTTTAAGTTATTTCTATGATTGACATAATTTCTCGGTGACATTTCTTCTTTAGGCTATTTTTGTTGCCATTGCCCATTTATTTTCAATGGTCATTAGAGGTTAGTGGTAAATGTTTAACCCCTTTCCAGAGCCTGGGTTTAAATACTTTTGCATAGTGGTTGATTTGTTCTTGTACAATCTGAGGACCTCCACGCATGTTTGGATTTTCTACAGGATTCTCAGTTTTACAAAATTTGACCCCATGCTACCCAAAGGAAACTTTTTCCAGCATTCTATGTGATTTATCAGAATTCCTTTAGTGATCCCAGTCTGAAAATCAACCCAAATCAGACCAATTTGGATGTCTAGGCAAAGTTCGGTGGCTGTAGTTCAAACAGTCGGAGATGTGTTTGGTTGAAACTAATCAGACCAGTAGCATTTTGGTACAAAATATTGCATTTTCAGTTCAAATGTTACTTTTTTTTTTACTGCAGAACCAGCAGAACATTAAACCTTCTTGTTTTTTAGACTGATATTGTTAACCTAGACCAATAAAATATCAATATGCCAGTTTTTATTTGTATTACAACATTTTGTAAATAAAACAGTCTTTAAGAAAAATATAGTGTTAATATGGAAACTTTTCATTAAATACATAAATGCTACCGGTCTAATTGGATTCAATGCACTATGCTAAGCTATGCTAAAAAGTGCTTTGACTAGATTGTTCCTATAAGATATTCATGACAAGACATCACCTTTGAAGGCATGCAGGTCTTAGAACTGAAGTTAAACTCGTACACAAAAGAGTTGCTGCAGCAGACAGAAGTGTTTTATTTGTTTTGGAAACTGTTGTTTGGTAAAAGAGTTTTGAATTTGCAAATGCAACACATTGTACAACAGATGGAAGGAAAGATGTGATCTGTGAATCAACAGAACTCAAGGACAATAATCTGGTGAGATTGAACCCTGTCTGGACCCATTGGTACAGGAAGAACCAGCGATTTAGGTGAAAACACCTCTCAAAGAAATTATGAACAGAAATAATGATGAGATGTGCAATATAAACACGTCACTTTTACTGCCAAGATTAAATATGGTTAAGTTAATTATAAATACAAAGTACTTAAAAGAGCTAAACATTGATTAAATGCTATTTTAAAGAATGGTCCTTCCAACTTTTGTTTTTATAATATGTGGCACTAATAACACCCTCCATTTTTTCTGATTATTTTAATTAATATTCTGCCAATATTCTTTTTGTTTGTGATCTGAGGATGTTTTTAGACTTTTCTTGAAATCACCGAATGCTCCTCAACATAAGCTTGGACCCTCTCAAATAACACAGATGTGTTTTGTACCTAAAAGATAAATATATTATGAAGAGGACTGACATGGAGATGAAAATCAGTGTGAAAACAACAGAGGAAGGAGAAATGTGAACAGGGAAGAGCACACAAACCTCAAGAAGATAAATATTACATTAAATTGTTAAATATTTTTATTTCATTTTTCTCCTCCCTTGCCCTATTCCTTTCACTCCTGTTTAATGTCCCAAATGCAGAGGTGAGTTCTGCTTGGATTTAAAAGTTAATATTGAATCTGAATCACAGGGAAACGGTGTCAACACTGACCTGGAATCAGACGCGGCAGATCACACTGAAGTAGAGAGTTTATTCTCTGAATGAAATATTCAGTGGTCGAATCCCCAAAACAAAACTATTACGGAGACACAAAACCTGTGAAACTAAATGTTTGATCACCTTTACTCCCCAACAAGTGTTTTCAAAGCAGTAAAAGACAGAAAAAGGATGTTTTTTACAGCAGTAGCCAGAGAGCCTTTTACCTTTTTAGGGTAAAGCATCGCCAAGTGTTATGGATTAGAACATGAGGATTGTAAAGAAGAGGTGTGTGTTCATCTCAGTCACTTTTGGGGGGGTTGTAGGGCTCCAGGAGCTGCCGGGAGAAGGTGTTGACCTTGTCGGCTCCTCGAACCTCGTGGGGCAGCAGAGGCAGCTTCACTATGTGGAAATCCTCATATAAATCCTCCATCTGAGAAATAGAGAACAAAAGTGTGAGGACGATGTGAAAACAAAGTAACCGAGAGAATGAGAACGTTATATTGAGTAAGAAATAAAATGTTACATGGACAAACGACAGAAATTTGGGGAATTTAAAGAAACAATACCTTAAGCGAAAACATGTATGTTAAAATAACAGAAATAAAAGGGAGAATTGGGAAAAAGCATTTATAAGAAAAAAATAAGAAAAAAACTAAATGAACTGATTTTTTGTTAAAGAAAATGAGAAAAGAAAGCATTTATATCTATGTGAAAAAAGGACAACAAAATAAAAAAAATACTTCTTTAATATATCCTTAGGACAATATTTAAGAAAAACTCCACTTTTTACTGAAATTAAGTTTTCCTTTATTTAAAAAAAAAAAGGACAACAAAAAGTCCAAACATCTTGGGAATTTAAAAAAGGTCATTTGCATCTGGTGGTCTTTGATAGTCATGGTTTTTTTCTCATTATTGCACACACACACAAAAATATTACGTTTGGTAAGTAAACATTTTTTTACAGCACCTCAATCAAGCTGCGGAAAGACCACTTTAAGGAAAGTCGGTTTAGAATCACATAAGTGACTGGCTTACAGACCTGGTCCAGGTACTTGGACTGGATCTTGTGGCGGGCCTCACACATCTTGCAGGGCCGCTCATTGTCAGGGAAAACCAGCTGGTTGACGATAATGTTGTGTGTGTCGATGCGACACTTGGCAAGTTCCTGAATCAATCGCTCCGTCTCGTAGAGCGACAAAAACTCTGCGATGCAAACGCAGATGAACGTCGTCTGCTCCTGGATGCAGAAACACAATAATCCGGTCAACAAATAAATCAATCACAGGCCACCAAAACTACCCAGAACGATATACACTTTGAACATGTTTTGTAGAGTTTAGACAGATTACAGTAATTAACAGAACTTTGAGTCTGTGGCTACACTACATTTTGAACATGTGATCATCTCAGGGCACTGACCGGGTCCTTGAACTGCTCGCTGACGGAGCGGATGACAGGCAGAGTCTCTTCCAGTTTCGATGCCAGTTGATCCGCATTCATGTCTCCCAGACCCAGCATGTTACACATCTGCCAAAAGAAGAAGATATTTTAAACCAAAATGTCAGTTTTAAGATTATTGACAAGTACAACATTTACCCTTAAAAGTGCGTGTGCCAATCAGGAGCCAGCAGCTGTTTTGAATCAAGTAGTTTTATTTTGATTTCAAATATATTAAGTAGGTTTCGAAAAGGTTATTAGTTTTGAATATTTATTTGTTTAAAATGAACATCACTAGAGTTCAGACACACAATTTCCAAGGTAATTCAAATTAAATGTTTCATTTTACAGACCCCAAATCGGTGCCATCAGTGCCAACTAGTGGTGAAAAGAGGTGATAACCCATGGAAGTACAAGACCTGTGAGATTACTTTTTTTTTTCGGATTTCTGGTACAAAAAATGCTAGGAACAGTGTATATGGTTTGAGAAAGTTTTTTTTAAATACAATTTAGTCTTACAATTTCTTATTTTTGTTATAAAACGTAAAAAACAGTTTGCTCTTAATTTCTGCAGTAAAAAAATTACAATTTAAGACTCAAAATTTTATTGTATTCCAGGTTTGTATTGGAATTACACTGTGATGTTAAAAAAGAAGCTGGGCTTGTACAAAAAAAATGCACCAAAAAAACTGTGTTAAAGATAATTTATTAAAGCAAAATAGACAAAAAAAAAAAAAAACCCACAGTTGATTTCCTCAGCATGCACCAGTGCTACCTGTGAGATGAAGGGGCTAATCTGGTTCTTGATCTGCATGAGACGGCCCAGGCCTCGCTCCACAATGGTGGGGAAGTTGAGTAGGCGTAAAGTGTGTCCCGTTGGAGCTGTGTCGAAAACCACCACTGAGAAGTTCATGCCCTTTACTAACCTGGAGCAGAATGAGAATTATTATATTAATAATAATAATAATAATAATAATAATACATTTTATTTAAGGTGTCTTTCACGTGGACACTGATAAAAAAAAAAAAGAGCGATCTAAAAAATAAGAAAAAATAAGCACAAAATCTTAAATTGCAAAATGTTAAATTCTGGAATCAAATTTGGCTGCAGCAAGTCAGGCAAAAGTCGCTGAACGAATCATTTAAGAGTCGTTGAGAAAACAGTTTTAAAACAGATGCATATTACAGAAAACAACTGTGTTTTGTGACATCTGTGTTTTCATGTGCATCAACCTGTTACTGGAGACTTCCTAAACCAAAGTATGATCTTTGAATTTACATAATAGGGACCTTTTACAAGACACCAGCCGTGTAGGCTGTTGGAGTGTGGTCCTAGCCAGTGGGTACTTGGAGCTTGTTCCACTCCACTAAGCAAAAAATTCAACATCTAGCGTACACCACTGGTCCATTCTGCTCTTGAATCAGAAAGAATTATCTTGTTCTTAACTCAGGTTGGATCTTGTCCTTTATTAACTTTAAAATTGTCCTATTAACTAATTGTTGGTAACATAAGTCCTGTTCTATGATTCATGAAAAGACATTGATTAGAATGACAGGTGAGTCTGACCTCATGACCTCAGCGTAGCTCATGGCCTCATCAATACCAGGGAAAGCACTCATGGCCTCCTGCATCATCTTCTTCCCCATACTCAGCATGTTATCCTCCTCAAAGAACTCATCAGGCAGCTCCGCCACACCCAGACTGGGGTCGATCTCCTGCAAGAAGAAAAGAAGAATTTGTTTCTCATCTATTTCATTGATCAAGTTGTGTATCTGCTGTTTTATTACATCACCTTGTTCTGGGAAAATAAAGAGAAATGAATACTACACTGCAGCACAAAACAAACCCCCATTCATGAACTTTTTCGTGGAGAGGACCACAAACATCTACAGATAAACAAACAAACATCCCCTCTCTACCCGCTTCTCTTCCTGTCTATCCTGATAATAAAAAAATATATTTTTAAAGAAAAAAATAAAGTTACTTCACTGCAACTTAATCATGATTATGGCAAATAAAAATATTTTGGTTATTTTTACTGAAAACAATGAGAAAGGTGTCAGTGACGACGTACCATTGCAAAGAGGTTGTCATAGCCCTTCACTTTGGTGGGCACCTTGGAGAACTTTTGGTCGAAGGCATCTGAGATGTTGTGTGCAGGGTCTGTGGAGATGATAAGGACACTTTCCCTCACAGATGCCAATTGAACTGCAAGACTGCAACTATAAAAACACCCAGAAGAGCATTTAGATATTTTACATAGGAATTAAAAGGTAAATGCAATTCAACCACATGCTGTTCATCTCTGCAAAAGACATTAACACATTCACAGATAAAAACAGAGTTTACCAAGTAAACAATTGGCCCAAACCAAGCACAAAAACACTTGAGGGGTGAAATGTATTTGGAGGTGTACAATAGACTCATATATAAGAATAGCACATTCTTATGATTCAATGATGAGCCTAAAAAAACGAATACATTAAGTCATTTCTTTTGCATGGACGTAAAATAATATTTAAAAGAAATGAACACTTGGACATCACGGATTAGCAGGTTATATTGCTCAAAACCTCAATGGTAAGATCATCATACTTGTTACCAGATACATGAATTATATGTTGTTTATAGCTATTTTATAAAAATACAAACGTCAAAATCAGTGGTATGGGTTGATAACGTAAACATAACGTTAGTAACACGCAACAGAATCAACAATAAATGGCAACATTAAACTCGCACCTGCATGTTGTTTTGCCCACGCCACCTTTGCCCCCGACAAATATCCATTTCAGTGATTTTTGCTCAATAATATTCTTTAAAGTTGGTTCCAAAGGCTCTACATCAGGCGCATCTTCAAACTCGTCTTCCACTGAAGCTGCCATCTTGCTTTCCTTTCGAATAAACCAAAGCGGAAATGATTACTCCCTTCATCTTGGCTCTGGTCAAGCAGGGCATTGTAGTATGGAATGGACGAATCACAGATCCAAAATGGCAGCTTCAGGGCTAACAGTTTCGAACGGAAGTGCGTGGATTGTGCGGATGACTCAGCCGGACTGTGCCAAAACTCACTGAATATAATTTTTAAATTTTACAGAATTAATTTTACTATACGATATTATATTCGTTTTACTTTATATATTTAAAAATGGAAAAAAAAATTAAAACAAATATTACATCTATACATTACGTTTTATTTGACAAACACACAAAGCTCATTCAAATAAATGAAATTTTTTATTGTCATGTGTTTTTTTGTTTTTTTTGTCATTATTGCACATACACACAAAATATTATGTTTGGTCGGTAAACAATTTTTATGGCACCTCAATCAAAATTGTGAAACCAAACATAAGATTGTGATGATTGCACTTCACACATTTATTATGATATTAATGGTTTTGTAATATAACTACAATCATTCAGCTCCTAGATGGCAACTACAATAACAATGGTAAGAAATGTAATAATATGTGAGCAAATTAGAGAAAAAGAAACATGGATTTCACAGACTTAAACCAGAAGAATGCTTGACAATGCTAAAATATGCTGGAATTATGTTCCTAGTTTCAAAGTGGGCTCCCAAATAACGTCAAACCGAGCACAACTAACAACTGAGCAAAAAAAAAAAAAAAAAAAACAAAAAAATATTTTTTCTACAGCAGCGGAAGGAGCAAAATCGCATGTACAGCACAAGATATACAAACAAAATAAAAGCAAATGTAATCACGTGCTGTGTTCATCATTTAACTTGGTCTGAGTTCCAAAACAAAATATACGAAACATTACACAATTCAACATTTAAAGGTGCACAAAATTTAGCTTGATTGTATTATTCTGTTAAAAGATAATAAAGAAATCTTCTGTCACTATATACGTTTGACAAGGGAAAAAAAATCAAAAACTAACAAAGGCTCACACAGAATAAAAGGATTTAGGGCATGTGTGATCAAAACCAGTGTACAAAAGGCAACTTACATTCCAGGACTTGGAAGAAACCAGCAGCAGGTTATGAAGCAGTACTCAGAGTCTAACACAAAACATTCTGATCATCGACCTCATTACAATTAAACATGGGACACAGCACTCACGGTTTGAGCTGTTGAGATCTGGACGGAGGAGCAAATAGATCAAACTGGTTACTACTCCTTTTTTTACCACATAAAGAAATAGAAAAAGGTGTGTATATGGGAAAAACATCATTGTTTTGAGTGTAGTTAGGATTTCTAGTCCTAAATTGTCGAAATTAAATCAGAGATTTAGTGAGAAACACTTTCATTTATGAGTGGCTTCAAAAAATATTGCACATTAAACAAAATTGCTTCAAAAACAATTGTATCCCTAAATAGCTCCTAATTTCTGGTTTAAATCTCCATTGGTTTAACCACGCTAAGCTTCACAGGTTTTCTGAGAAGACCTTCCTGGGCCTTTTTAAGGGTAAACACTGTGATAAAAGTCTCTGAACCCACACCTTCTCGCTCCACCTTCGTTAGTTTACTCTACAGTCCTGGTTTTTGGCTCTCCTACAGACTCAGTGTTTTCATGAAGTCTCTTGGTTTTTCTCAGCTCGTCTCGTAGGAAGACAGCAGTGCAGCGTCAACCGGCTCCATGCAGGAAGGGCAGGTGAAAGAGCGCATGAGCCAGGCATCGATGCAGTCCATGTGGTAGATGTGCATGCAGGGCAGGAACCGGATCGGGTCGCCGTAATCAAAGTCCATCATGCAGATGACACACCTGAGGACGTATCGTTCAGAGACTTCAGAGAACATTATCCATCAATTTTTTTTTCTGTTCTGTGCAAAAGCTATAAAAATGTCTTTAGATTGCTGTGTTAATCTTGAAATGCAGAAATGCAGCGCTGGGGATACTTTCTGGATATAATGGAATGCAAGTCAATAAAATGTTGCCATGGTAGCATCACTCACTCTTTGATCTTCTTGTCAGAGGGTTCTGATCCTGGGTCGAAGATGCCCCGGGGCAGATGTTGGATGAGGCCGATGCGCTGGGCGATGCGTACCTGCTCTTCTTCCGTCAGCTGTGTGGCCAGTCGTGTCTGACTCGGTGTGGGGTGGTACACTGGCACCTGCACCCGCTCCTAACGATTACACATAAGGGTTAATGAATTAGGATTACTTTATTCTCAGCATTTCAGTCAATCCATTCTTTAACAACTACACTGCGATCAAGAGGTATACTCTCTCCGGATGCAAACAGGTGGTAACTGAAGCTGCAGTTCATCAATTGACCACTGGAGGAACGTGTCGGTAGTGAGACTCAGAGTGAAACTAAAAAACTATTTTTTTACATGTGCACCATACTATTCTTAACTTGCTGACGATTTTAACTTAAATGATCACTGAATGTCATGGTACCATTATGTTCAAAACAAGTTTGGTACAGTTTTTACAGTCGAGATCACAATCACAGCAATGCTAGCGATACATATCTCTGCAGCACTTCTCAAAACCTCCACACAACAAACATTTCCTGTTCTGGTAGATCATGGCAGGGTTTGACAAGGTTTCAAAATACAAGTGGCACACATGCCATATTTCAATCTCAGAGGGTTTTTATGTTTTTGGATTGCTCTTTAAATGATCCAGAGCTACAGCTGACCCCGCCCCTTCCAATCATCCAAGAGATTTTGGGAGTAAAGGATGACTGTTATGTCAACACACTACAAAACAACGCAATTTCTAAGAAGACATAGTAGTTTGCGCTTCTTCAAAAGGGAACAACTTAACCACCATAACCATGTCGACCGAGGATTGAGTTGAGATCCTCAAGCTTTTGGGCACATGTGAGTGAGCCAAATAGTATGTTTATAGTAAGTACTCAGATGCACAACCATTTCTGGAAAGATCGTATGAGAGTGTACCATCCATTTTCGATCTCTCAAATACAAGAAAAATTCAGATTGGGAAAAATGTGACTTATAACACTTATCCAAACTACAAAGTAATTCTATTTCCAACAGTTGTGATGTACAAATTGAATACATTTCGGACATAGAAGATTTGTGGGCGGGACCTTGAGTTTGTGACATTTGATTCCTGGTGATACTCGGCTTTCAATGTAGATCTTTTCCTTAACGGGAGGTTTTATGTTCAGTCAGCATGATTATTTGCTCTTAAGCAAACTAAAACAACGGTGAAGCCAGGGACATAATGGCAAGCATAAGATGCTTAAAACATGTACAAAGCAGCTCCTATATTTTTAAAGCACATTTGCTACATGTCTTGAATGAAGGAGTACGATTAAAAACTCCCAATGTTGAAGTCACCTGGTAAGGTGGCGGAGGCTCCCCGGGCAGACTCGCCCCTTCAGACTCGTTCAGAAGCGACAGATCATCGGCGCTTTGAGAAGAGAGACAGTTCCCCATCGAGCTGACCCTGGAAGACCCCAATATAGCACAGAATAATCACGTCTGTTTGGCCTTTACAATGTTCTCCAGGCTTCCGTTGAGTCCGTGGATCTTGCTTTACGCAGCTCGCTGTATATAGCGAAAGCGACCCCAATTTCAGCTCACAAATACATATCTTCAACAAGCGTTGACAAATGTGAACATTTAAATATCAAGTTGTTTATTCTACGGTGAAGAATACGATGTGAATGGCTTATAATGGAGATAAAATTTCGTCTTCGCAGAGGAATATTTTTAGGTAAACCCTCTTGACGACTCCGTATCTGCTTTCATTGTTTACAAACTATGTGACCGGAAGTGGGTTTGTTTTTTTTTCGCTTGTGGGTAATGTAGTTATTTTAAAGAAAGCAAATAAAACGAAAATGTACAAAAACAGTTTACAATTTTCTTTACATTTAAAAGTACACATACTTTATAAAAATAAAATCGTGATCTGAAGATGTCTATAAATATTTAATTTTTGGAAATATTAAAAATATAACGCATGTTTACTCGGAGGCTCACAAAAATTAGTCCCAATTATTGTTATATTATAATTAGCTTACAAGTAAAAACAAGTAGAAATACATAAAGTACATAACAAATCAAAGTAGAATAAAGTAAAACAGTTAAAAAAGACATAGCACAGAGAAATACAGTGGTAATTGTATTACATGTAACGTTATACACTCAAAGAAGTGTAGAAACCTCTCATTTATATTTTTACTCGTTTACGAGAATTCATTACGTTTTTTCAAATAAGGGGGATATTTTTCAATAATTATAACTTTCTGTCGCTGAACCCAAATTACGTCAGTTCCGCTAGAGGCTGTCCAATCCGCCGCTGAAGAAAATGACGCAGCGCACCTGACAGGCGTGTTTTTAGCCTGTTAGCTGGATAGCTAAATCCCTTAACGCACACTTACTGTATTTTAACGTTCAAATTTGACATTTACTACGGATATAAAAGTGTGAAAAGGTCGATAATCACGCCGAAGGGAGAAAACAGAAGCGGAGCAGCCATGCAGATCACTCTGAAGACGCTACAGCAGCAGACCATTCAAATAGAAATCGACGATGAGCAGACGGTATTTATCCACCCCGCTGTAATACGTTTAATAGGGTGATAAAAGTACCCCAGGAGCATACATCTAAATGACAAACGCTGTTTTTCAGTTAATTTTGAACGGTTTAAGTTGACATTTCTGCTTAATTTATCTAATTTCTGGTAAATAAACGATAATTCAATCTAACTG
>SRMA01026503.1:323463-373637 GCA_007224835.1 Danionella cerebrum | reverse complement strand
CCTAGGGTTACACTTTAGAGAACACAGAAAATGTTCAAAACGTTTGGCCAATCAGAACAGGGAAAGATTCCTGCTGATGATTCAATCGATTGAAACCTGTGTCTTTCAAACTCAGTTCTCTGTTCACTTTGCTTCAACTCTTTACAGGTACAGAACTGAAAAGAACAAAGGTTACCCAACACGAAAGACATTGGGATCAGACTGGAGTAGTGATTGCAGTAAATGGAGAGTTTCTCAAAATATCTCTTCTGATCCTCCAGAAAGAAGAATCTGGGGAAGAAAGCAGTGAAAGTAAATCCCTAATGAAGCTTGTCGGGAGCTAAAGCATGAGGAGTCTGTGAAGGCACCTGTAAGAGACGCTGATGGTGGAGTACATGACGAAAAAGGCTAGGAACTCTTTGTAGAGCACTTTATAGATGCTTCCTCTCCAGGCCAGCAGCAGTTTTGAGAAGCCACAGAAGCGAGCGTTTGCCACTCGAGCCGTGTAGGTCACAGTCATCATGAGAGATCTTTCAGAGTGAAAGAGAAGTCTGTGCTCTTACAGGAATACATTAGTGCTGTACAATCTTCAACATGTATGAAATTCAAAAGAGGTAGGTCCTGCCAAATAAAAACTTCTTCTTTGACTCACTGTAAAAGCCTTTTGTGTTTTCATATAATCACATTTATTTGGAAGTGTGAGCACAGTATCAGAGCAACCGGCACATTATTTCCATGAGAATGATCACAAGAAACTAATTCTGACAAACTTTCATCAGATTTTATACAAAAACATGAAAAGTAGCTAAAAAGCTCTTACCGTTGTCCTCAGCGGTGTGAAACGGTCCGCCTCATATTTTCACAGGACAATCGGCTCAAGTTATGGAGAGGGAGGAGAAACCGAGAGACCATCCTCAAACACCCTGCATCCTTTTGTTGCAATTTACAAAAGTGTTTAAGTCAATCACCTTTTCTTTACTTAAGCATGTAAAAAACTTCTCTATATGGGTTCTATAGAATAAACTGCAACACCATTGTCTGTAAATATCTTTTTTTTACCCATAAGGAAAAACGAACTGCCATTTTAAATGACACTTCAAGAGGACAAAGCTATTCACATTTTGTTCACTTACACAAAGGGATGGAGCATGATACCCCCTGCAGGCGTACTCCAGGGGGCGATGGAGGCACTAGGTGTAGATGGTAAAATTTGAGTTTATCATTAACGGGAATCCACTTGGCCAAAATTACTCTGCAGTAAGAATCATACTGAAGGTGTTTATAATGCTACATCGAGTTGTATTAAAACTGTGCATCTGGGGCAGTCATTTAGGAAGAAAAACTTAAAAATTAAAATAGAGGCATCAAGCAAACCTTGGGACCAAAACCAAAGATTTTTTTTGAATAACTAAATTAAACAACTTCATATGCCTTTTCAAAAGCAAACAAACATACTAAAAACATCTTTTAATGACTATCTAAACCAAGTACAGTATTTTGTTAGTTTTTCCACTTTTGCATTCAAGCATTTTCACATTGTATTGTTTTTAAAACAAAGAAACTCGTTATTTATTTGTTTGCACTAATTACAGCAAACGATGAATGAAATTTCTCAAGTGGTTCCTCCATTCTAATTAACTGTAAACTGTTTAGCTAAGCAAGATTAGCTTGAAAAACACACGTGAGGTGTATTCAGTGAAGTGAGAGAAGCAGCTCAGTCGCTCTACTGAATGAATGCAGTAATTACCCAGAGCTCTCTGAACTGGTAAATCTCCATTGAACAGTCTGCACTCATTAGAGAAAACTCCCACTGTGCCTTGCAGGCCTGACGGATAGAGAGAGACAGCTACACTCTCTCATCAGAACAATACACACTTTAAGAGAAAATTGAGCATGTTATTCCATTTTCCTGGCTTGACATTAGTGAGCGACACACCGATAGGCTTTCATTTGAGAAGAGTTAAACATCTGAATGGCATACAGTGCTTTGTTCCAGCGCTGCTGGACACATGTTTGCAGGTCAAGGATGAAAAGTGCCTGCCGCGGCCCCTCAGTCTTGGGGAAAATAGAGAATTTGCCAACACGTGCCCTCTGCTTGCACTGTTCTGAAAACATTGTTTTCTTCAGTCATTTTAAAGGTCACCCAAATGCTAATAAACTTTTTGAAGCCCAACCGTTCAAAACTAGACGGCTACAGTTTTGCTTTGGCTTGAAAAAGTGACATTTAAAGGTATTTTCAATAAATCATCCCAATGTCTCTATGAGTAACACAAACCAACCCCCATTTCTCTGTGATTTTCATAAGCACAACTGGTTTCTAAGTTACACTGTGGTGAAGTTTAGAAAATGTGGTTGCTAGGGCAAACAGTTTGGTTGCTCGAAAGCTTCCAGTCTTAAAAATGTTTAAGTTGTTTCTATGATTGACATAATTTCTCGGTGACATTTCTTCTTTAGGCTATTTTTGTTGCCATTGCCCATTTATTTTCAATGGTCATTAGAGGTTAGTGGTAAATGTATAACCCCTTTCCAGAGCCTGGGTTTAAATACTTTTGCATAGTGGTTGATTTGTTCTTGTACAATCTGAGGACCTCCACGCATGTTTGGATTTTCTACAGGATTCTCAGTTTTACAAAGTTTGACCCCATGCTACCCAAAGGAAACTTTTTCCAGCATTCTATGTGATTTATCAGAATTCCTTTAGTGATCCCAGTCTGAAAATCAACCCAAATCAGACCAATTTGGATGTCTAGGCAAAGTTCGGTGGCTGTAGTTCAAACAGTCGGGAGATGTGTTTGGTTGAAACTAATCAGACCAGTAGCATTTTGGTACAAAATATTGCATTTTCAGTTCAAATGTTACTTTTTTTTTTACTGCAGAACCAGCAGAACATTAAACCTTCTTGTTTTTTAGACTGATATTGTTAACCTAGACCAATAAAATATCAATATGCCAGTTTTTATTTGTATTACAACATTTTGCAAATAAAACAGTCTTTAAGAAAAATATAGTGTTAATATGGAAACTTTTCATTTAATACATAAATGCTACCGGTCTAATTGGATTCAATGCACTATGCTAAGCTATGCTAAAAAGTGCTTTAACTAGATTGTTCCTTTAAGATATTCATGACAAGACATCACCTTTGAAGGCATGCAGGTCTTAGAACTGAAGTTAAACTCGTACACAAAAGAGTTGCTGCAGAAGACAGAAGTGTTTTATTTGTTTTGGAAACTGTTGTTTGGTAAAAGAGTTTTGAATTTGCAAATGCAACACATTGTACAACAGATGGAAGGAAAGATGTGATCTGTGAATCAACAGAACTCAAGGACAATAATCTGGTGAGATTGAACCCTGTCTGGACCCATTGGTACAGGAAGAACCAGCGATTTAGGTGAAAACACCTCTCAAAGAAATTATGAACAGAAATTATGATGAGATGTGCAATATAAACACGTCACTTTTACTGCCAAGATTAAATATGGTTAAGTTAATTATAAATACAAAGTACTTAAAAGAGCTAAACATTGATTAAATGCTATTTTAAAGAATGGTCCTTCCAATTTTTGTTTTTATAATATGTGGCACTAATAACACCCTCCCTTATTTCTGATTAATTTAATTAATATTCTGCTAATATTCTTTTTGTTTGTGATCTGAGGATGTTTTTAGACTTTTCTTGAAATCACCGAATGCTCCTCAACATAAGCTTGGACCCTCTCAAATAACACAGATGTGTTTTGTACCTAAAAGATAAATATATTATGAAGAGGACTGACATGGAGATGAAAATCAGTGTGAAAACAACAGAGGAAGGAGAAATGTGAACAGGGAAGAGCACACAAACCTCAAGAAGATAAATATTACATTAAATTGTTAAATATTTTTATTTCATTTTTCTCCTCCCTTGCCCTATTCCTTTCACTCCTGTTTAATGTCCCAAATGCAGAGGTGAGTTCTGCTTGGATTTAAAAGTTAATATTGAATCTGAATCACAAGGAAACGCTGTCAACACTGACCTGGAATCAGACGCGACAGATCACACTGAAGTAGAGAGTTTATTCTCTGAATGAAATATTCAGTGGTCGAATCCCCAAAACAAAACTATTACGGAGACACAAAACCTGTGAAACTAAATGTTTGATCACCTTTACTCCCCAACAAGTGTTTTCAAAGCAGTAAAAGACAGAAAAAGGATGTTTTTTACAGCAGTAGCCAGAGAGCCTTTTACCTTTTTAGGGTAAAGCATCGCCAAGTGTTATGGATTAGAACATGAGGATTGTAAAGAAGAGGTGTGTGTTCATCTCAGTCACTTTTGGGGGGGTTGTAGGGCTCCAGGAGCTGCCGGGAGAAGGTGTTGACCTTGTCGGCTCCTCGAACCTCGTGGGGCAGCAGAGGCAGCTTCACTATGTGGAAATCCTCATATAAATCCTCCATCTGAGAAATAGAGAACAAAAGTGTGAGGACGATGTGAAAACAAAGTAACCGAGAGAATGAGAACGTTATATTGAGTAAGAAATAAAATGTTACATGGACAAACGACAGAAATTTGGGGAATTTAAAGAAACAATACCTTAAGCGAAAACATGTATGTTAAAATAACAGAAATAAAAGGGAGAATTGGGAAAAAGCATTTATAAGAAAAAAATAAGAAAAAAACTAAATGAACTGATTTTTTGTTAAAGAAAATGAGAAAAGAAAGCATTTATATCTATGTGAAAAAAGGACAACAAAATAAAAAATAATACTTCTTTAATATATCCTTAGGACAATATTTAAGAAAAACTCCACTTTTTACTGAAATTAAGTTTTCCTTTATTTAAAAAAAAAAAGGACAACAAAAAGTCCAAACATCTTGGGAATTTAAAAAAGGTCATTTGCATCTGGTGGTCTTTGATAGTCATGGTTTTTTTCTCATTATTGCACACACACACAAAAATATTACGTTTGGTAAGTAAACATTTTTTTACAGCACCTCAATCAAGCTGCGGAAAGACCACTTTAAGGAAAGTCGGTTTAGAATCACATAAGTGACTGGCTTACAGACCTGGTCCAGGTACTTGGACTGGATCTTGTGGCGGGCCTCACACATCTTGCAGGGCCGCTCATTGTCAGGGAAAACCAGCTGGTTGACGATAATGTTGTGTGTGTCGATGCGACACTTGGCAAGTTCCTGAATCAATCGCTCCGTCTCGTAGAGCGACAAAAACTCTGCGATGCACACGCAGATGAACGTCGTCTGCTCCTGGATGCAGAAACACAATAATCCGGTCAACAAATAAATCAATCACAGGCCACCAAAACTACCCAGAACGATATACACTTTGAACATGTTTTGTAGAGTTTAGACAGATTACAGTAATTAACAGAACTTTGAGTCTGTAGCTACACTACATTTTGAACATGTGATCATCTCAGGGCACTGACCGGGTCCTTGAACTGCTCGCTGACGGAGCGGATGACAGGCAGAGTCTCTTCCAGTTTCGATGCCAGTTGATCCGCATTCATGTCTCCCAGACCCAGCATGTTACACATCTGCCAAAAGAAGAAGATATTTTAAACCAAAATGTCAGTTTTAAGATTATTGACAAGTACAACATTTACCCTTAAAAGTGCGTGTGCCAATCAGGAGCCAGCAGCTGTTTTGAATCAAGTAGTTTTATTTTGATTTCAAATATATTAAGTACCGTATTTTTCGGCTCATAAGACGCACCGGCACATAAGACGCACCCAATTTTTAAAGAGGAAAATCCAGAAAAAAAAGATTCTGAACCAAATACTGTTGTAAAATATTTTATATCAACTGTGTAAAAGTTAACAGCCAAACATGTAACATGAACAGACAGTAAACAGTAAAAGTAACAAAAAAAAGGCTGTAATGTTTTTTTTTTTTTTTACTCATCACTCTAAAGTCCACCATTCGTTATCACCATCACTGTTCCAGTGCAACATTGTCACTACATTACTAATAATAGCCAGTAACATGGTCACTACATTACTAATAAAAGCTAGTAACAATGTCACTACATTACTAATAATAGCCAGTAACATTGTCACTACATTACTAATAATATCTAGTAAGATTGCCCCCACATTAGTAATAATACAGTGGTTCTCAAACTTTTTTAGTCGAGCCCCCCTGTAATCAAACACTCCCTAATTGCAGAACATGTTACTTACGTTTGTTATCTCGTATGTACATGTGTGAGATGTACCGTTGAGAGATGATTTGAGTTTGAGTTTATTAAAGAAGAGTTTCAGTCATTGAGATCGTTTTGTTTACCTCGCGAGCGCGAGCGCGCGCGCGCACGCCCGCGAGAGAGAGAGAGAGATAGAGAGCGAGCGCTGGAAACAAGCGTATGCTTTTTGTTCTAATATAAATCCTTTTGATTTTTGTCAGCTTATGAAAACCCAAATAACTCCAAAGGATCAAACTGTCCAAGATTGTGAAACTGTCCAAGTGAATGTTTAGCGGAAATAAAACCCTCACAGACTGAAGACGATGCTTATCGATCATCATCTTATTGTCAGGCTCAAAAAACATAGCAGACAAACTATGAGCTGTGCCCATTTCACATCTTGAAATGTATTTTAGCGTGAGAAAACGGGTTTGTAGCGTGAGAGATCACTCAAATGCGAGAGTCAGCTGATCTCTGTAGTTTCGCTCGTGACGTAAGTATGGATGCGGATGCCAAAGGCATTGTGGGAAATGTAGTTTTTCCCCCCCGTTTTAGTTACGTCCGCGCAATGGCAGAGATGTGCGATGACGTCAGCGCGCAGCGCTTGGTAAACAAATATGGCCGCGGCTTCGGCCTAGCTTCGGAGCTCTTACACCTCTCATACGGCCGTTACCGGACTTCGCGGCGGTTTGCATTCGCTTCATAAGACGCACCAACTTTTCCCCCTCAGTTTTGGGGAAGAAAAAGTGCGTCTTATGAGCCGAAAAATACGGTAGGTTTCGAAAAGGTTATTAGTTTTGAATATTTATTTGTTTAAAATGAACATCACTAGAGTTCAGACACACAATTTCCAAGGTAATGCAAATTAAATGTTTCATTTTACAGACCCCAAATCGGTGCCATCAGTGCCAACTAGTGGTGAAAAGAGGTGATAACCCATGGAAGTACAAGACCTGTGAGATTACTTTTTTTTTTTTTTTCGGATTTCTGGTACAAAAAATGCTAGGAACAGTGTATATGGTTTGAGAAAGTTTTTTTTAAATACAATTTAGTCTTACAATTTCTTATTTTTGTTATAAAACGTAAAAAACAGTTTGCTCTTAATTTCTGCAGTAAAAAAATTACAATTTAAGACTCAAAATTTTATGTAATTCCAGGTTTGTATTGGAATTACACTGTGATGTTAAAAAAGAAGCTGGGCTTGTACAAAAAAAAATGCACCAAAAAAACTGTGTTAAAGATAATTTATTAAAGCAAAATAGACAAAAAAACCCACAGTTGATTTCCTCAGCATGCACCAGTGCTACCTGTGAGATGAAGGGGCTAATCTGGTTCTTGATCTGCATGAGACGGCCCAGGCCTCGCTCCACAATGGTGGGGAAGTTGAGTAGGCGTAAAGTGTGTCCCGTTGGAGCTGTGTCGAAAACCACCACTGAGAAGTTCATGCCCTTTACTAACCTGGAGCAGAATGAGAATTATTATATTAATAATAATAATAATAATAATAATAATAATACATTTTATTTAAGGTGTCTTTCACGTGGACACTGATAAAAAAAAAAAGAGCGATCTAAAAAATAAGAAAAAATAAGCACAAAATCTTAAATTGCAAAATGTTAAATTCTGGAATCAAATTTGGCTGCAGCAAGTCAGGCAAAAGTCGCTGAACGAATCATTTAAGAGTCGTTGAGAAAACAGTTTTAAAACAGATGCATATTACAGAAAACAACTGTGTTTTGTGACATCTGTGTTTTCATGTGCATCAACCTGTTACTGGAGACTTCCTAAACCAAAGTATGATCTTTGAATTTACATAATAGGGACCTTTTACAAGACACCAGCCGTGTAGGCTGTTGGAGTGTGGTCCTAGCCAGTGGGTACTTGGAGCTTGTTCCACTCCACTAAGCAAAAAATTCAACATCTAGCGTACACCACTGGTCCATTCTGCTCTTGAATTAGAAAGAATTATCTTGTTCTTAACTCAGGTTGGATCTTGTCCTTTATTAACTTTAAAATTGTCCTATTAACTAATTGTTGGTAACATAAGTCCTGTTCTATGATTCATGAAAAGACATTGATTAGAATGAAAGGTGAGTCTGACCTCATGACCTCAGCGTAGCTCATGGCCTCATCAATACCAGGGAAAGCACTCATGGCCTCCTGCATCATCTTCTTCCCCATACTCAGCATGTTATCCTCCTCAAAGAACTCATCAGGCAGCTCCGCCACACCCAGACTGGGGTCAATCTCCTGCAAGAAGAAAAGAAGAATTTGTTTCTCATCTATTTCATTGATCAAGTTGTGTATCTGCTGTTTTATTACATCACCTTGTTCTGGGAAAATAAAGAGAAATGAATACTACACTGCAGCACAAAACAAACCCCCATTCATGAACTTTTTCGTGGAGAGGACCACAAACATCTACAGATAAACAAACAAACATCCCCTCTCTACCCGCTTCTCTTCCTGTCTATCCTGATAATAAAAAAATATATTTTTAAAGAAAAAAATAAAGTTACTTCACTGCAACTTAATCATGATTATGGCAAATAAAAATATTTTGGTTATTTTTACTGAAAACAATGAGAAAGGTGTCAGTGACGACGTACCATTGCAAAGAGGTTGTCATAGCCCTTCACTTTGGTGGGCACCTTGGAGAACTTTTGGTCGAAGGCATCTGAGATGTTGTGTGCAGGGTCTGTGGAGATGATAAGGACACTTTCCCTCACAGATGCCAATTGAACTGCAAGACTGCAACTATAAAAACACCCAGAAGAGCATTTAGATATTTTACATAGGAATTAAAAGGTAAATGCAATTCAACCACATGCTGTTCATCTCTGCAAAAGACATTAACACATTCACAGATAAAAACAGAGTTTACCAAGTAAACAATTGGCCCAAACCAAGCACAAAAACACTTGAGGGGTGAAATGTATTTGGAGGTGTACAATAGACTCATATATAAGAATAGCACATTCTTATGATTCAATGATGAGCCTAAAAAAACGAATACATTAAGTCATTTCTTTTGCATGGACGTAAAATAATATTTAAAAGAAATGAACACTTGGACATCACGGATTAGCAGGTTATATTGCTCAAAACCTCAATGGTAAGATCATCATACTTGTTACCAGATACATGAATTATATGTTGTTTATAGCTATTTTATAAAAATACAAACGTCAAAATCAGTGGTATGGGTTGATAACGTAAACATAACGTTAGTAACACGCAACAGAATCAACAATAAATGGCAACATTAAACTCGCACCTGCATGTTGTTTTGCCCACGCCACCTTTGCCCCCGACAAATATCCATTTCAGTGATTTTTGCTCAATAATATTCTTTAAAGTTGGTTCCAAAGGCTCTACATCAGGCGCATCTTCAAACTCGTCTTCCACTGAAGCTGCCATCTTGCTTTCCTTTCGAATAAACCAAAGCGGAAATGATTACTCCCTTCATCTTGGCTCTGGTCAAGCAGGGCATTGTAGTATGGAATGGACGAATCACAGATCCAAAATGGCAGCTTCAGGGCTAACAGTTTCGAACGGAAGTGCGTGGATTGTGCGGATGACTCAGCCGGACTGTGCCAAAACTCACTGAATATAATTTTTAAATTTTACAGAATTAATTTTACTATACGATATTATATTCGTTTTACTTTATATATTTAAAAATGGAAAAAAAATTTAAAACAAATATTACATCTATACATTACGTTTTATTTGACAAACACACAAAGCTCATTCAAATAAATGAAATTTTTTATTGTCATGTGTTTTTTTGTTTTTTTTGTCATTATTGCACATACACACAAAATATTATGTTTGGTCGGTAAACAATTTTTATGGCACCTCAATCAAAATTGTGAAACCAAACATAAGATTGTGATGATTGCACTTCACACATTTATTATGATATTAATGGTTTTGTAATATAACTACAATCATTCAGCTCCTAGATGGCAACTACAATAACAATGGTAAGAAATGTAATAATATGTGAGCAAATTAGAGAAAAAGAAACATGGATTTCACAGACTTAAACCAGAAGAATGCTTGACAATGCTAAAATATGCTGGAATTATGTTCCTAGTTTCAAAGTGGGCTCCCAAATAACGTCAAACCGAGCACAACTAACAACTGAGCAAAAAAAAACAAAAAAAAAAACAAAAAAAAAACACAAAATATTTTTTCTACAGCAGCGGAAGGAGCAAAATCGCATGTACAGCACAAGATATACAAACAAAATAAAAGCAAATGTAATCACGTGCTGTGTTCATCATTTAACTTGGTCTGAGTTCCAAAACAAAATATACGAAACATTACACAATTCAACATTTAAAGGTGCACAAAATTTAGCTTGATTGTATTATTCTGTTAAAAGATAATAAAGAAATCTTCTGTCACTATATACGTTTGACAAGGAAAAAAAAATCAAAAACTAACAAAGGCTCACACAGAATAAAAGGATTTAGGGCATGTGTGATCAAAACCAGTGTACAAAAGGCAACTTACATTCCAGGACTTGGAAGAAACCAGCAGCAGGTTATGAAGCAGTACTCAGAGTCTAACACAAAACATTCTGATCATCGACCTCATTACAATTAAACATGGGACACAGCACTCACGGATTGAGCTGTTGAGATCTGGACGGAGGAGCAAATAGATCAAACTGGTTACTACTCCTTTTTTTACCACATAAAGAAATAGAAAAAGGTGTGTATATGGGAAAAACATCATTGTTTTGAGTGTAGTTAGGATTTCTAGTCCTAAATTGTCGAAATTAAATCAGAGATTTAGTGAGAAACACTTTCATTTATGAGTGGCTTCAAAAAATATTGCACATTAAACAAAATTGCTTCAAAAACAATTGTATCCCTAAATAGCTCCTAATTTCTGGTTTAAATCTCCATTGGTTTAACCACGCTAAGCTTCACAGGTTTTCTGAGAAGACCTTCCTGGGCCTTTTTAAGGGTAAACACTGTGATAAAAGTCTCTGAACCCACACCTTCTCGCTCCACCTTCGTTAGTTTACTCTACAGTCCTGGTTTTTGGCTCTCCTACAGACTCAGTGTTTTCATGAAGTCTCTTGGTTTTTCTCAGCTCGTCTCGTAGGAAGACAGCAGTGCAGCGTCAACCGGCTCCATGCAGGAAGGGCAGGTGAAAGAGCGCATGAGCCAGGCATCGATGCAGTCCATGTGGTAGATGTGCATGCAGGGCAGGAACCGGATCGGGTCGCCGTAATCAAAGTCCATCATGCAGATGACACACCTGAGGACGTATCGTTCAGAGACTTCAGAGAACATTATCCATCAATTTTTTATTCTGTTCTGTGCAAAAGCTATAAAAATGTCTTTAGATTGCTGTGTTCATCTTTCACCTAATCCTGACAAGTCCCTACAGCATGATGCTGCCACCACCATGCTTCACTGTATCAACACACCAGAGATTTTTGCTTAGCTGCTTTTGGCGAACTCCAGTCTCCTTCTACAAAAGAGAGACTTGCTTGTTCATAAAGACCAGATTGATAACCAGATATGGTTGTCCTTCTTGAAACATCTGTCCAACTGAAGCTATGACAGGTTACAGGTAACCTTTGAGGTTACGGCAATGTAAAAGACTCTACTCTTCCAGATTACCCATTTTAGACATAGAGCCAATTTTGAGAAGAGTCCAGGTGGTTCTCACATTTACAGAATGGAGGCCACTGTGCTTACTAGTAGCATGCCCAGATTTTGCTTCGACACATTCCTGTCATTAAGTTGGAAAAATCTTTTATAAAAATTTATACATGGTTTGTGCTCTAATGTGGTACCCTATATACCCTATTTCCAAAATTCAGTTAACCTGTAGAAACATCTCAAGGATCAGTGAAAACAGGATGCACCTGAGATCATTTACGCGCTTAATTGCAAACAATAAATTTGATTTGATTTTTTTTCATGTGGTCATTATGTGGTGTTGTTTGTGTAGAAATGTGTTCCACCTATTTTAGCATAAAGAAATGCAGCGCTGGGGATACTTTCTGGATATAATGGAATGCAAGTCAATAAAATGTTGCCATGGTAGCATCACTCACTCTTTGATCTTCTTGTCAGAGGGTTCTGATCCTGGGTCGAAGATGCCCCGGGGCAGATGTTGGATGAGGCCGATGCGCTGGGCGATGCGTACCTGCTCTTCTTCCGTCAGCTGTGTGGCCAGTCGTGTCTGACTCGGTGTGGGGTGGTACACTGGCACCTGCACCCGCTCCTAACGATTACACATAAGGGTTAATGAATTAGGATTACTTTATTCTCAGCATTTCAGTCAATCCATTCTTTAACAACTACACTTCGATCAAGTGGTATACTCTCTCCGGATGCAAACAGGTGGTAACTGAAGCTGCAGTTCATCAATTGACCACTGGAGGAACGTGTCGGTAGTGAGACTCAGAGTGAAACTAAAAAACTATTTTTTTACATGTGCACCAAACTATTCTTAACTTGCTGACGATTTTAACTTAAATGATCACTGAATGTCATGGTACCATTATGTTCAAAACAAGTTTGGTACAGTTTTTACAGTCGAGATCACAATCACAGCAATGCTAGCGATACATATCTCTGCAGCACTTCTCAAAACCTCCACACAACAAACATTTCCTGTTCTGGTAGATCACGGCAGGGTTTGACAAGGTTTCAAAATACAAGTGGCACACATGCCATATTTCAATCTCAGAGGGTTTTTATGTTTTTGGATTGCTCTTTAAATGATCCAGAGCTACAGCTGACCCCGCCCCTTCCAATCATCCAAGAGATTTTGGGAGTAAAGGATGACTGTTATGTCAACACACTACAAAACAACGCAATTTCTAAGAAGACATAGTAGTTTGCGCTTCTTCAAAAGGGAACAACTTAACCACCATAACCATGTCGACCGAGGATTGAGTTGAGATCCTCAAGCTTTTGGGCACATGTGAGTGAGCCAAATAGTATGTTTATAGTAAGTACTCAGATGCACAACCATTTCTGGAAAGATCTTATGAGAGTGTACCATCCATTTTCGATCTCTCAAATACAAGAAAAATTCAGATTGGGAAAAATGTGAAATGAAGGTTGATTGACTTATAACACTTATCCAAACTACAAAGTAATTCTATTTCCAACAGTTGTGATGTACAAATTGAATACATTTCGGACATAGAAGATTTGTGGGCGGGACCTTGAGTTTGTGACATTTGATTCCTGGTGATACTCGGCTTTCAATGTAGATCTTTTCCTTAACCGGAGGTTTTATGTTCAGTCAGCATGATTATTTGCTCTTAAGCAAACTAAAACAACGGTGAAGCCAGGGACATAATGGCAAGCATAAGATGCTTAAAACATGTACAAAGCAGCTCCTATATTTTTAAAGCACATTTGCTACATGTCTTGAATGAAGGAGTACGATTAAAAACTCCCAATGTTGAAGTCACCTGGTAAGGTGGCGGAGGCTCCCCGGGCAGACTCGCCCCTTCAGACTCGTTCAGAAGCGACAGATCATCGGCGCTTTGAGAAGAGAGACAGTTCCCCATCGAGCTGACCCTGGAAGACCCCAATATAGCACAGAATAATCACGTCTGTTTGGCCTTTACAATGTTCTCCAGGCTTCCGTTGAGTCCGTGGATCTTGCTTTACGCAGCTCGCTGTATATAGCGAAAGCGACCCCAATTTCAGCTCACAAATACATATCTTCAACAAGCGTTGATAAATGTGAACATTTAAATATCAAGTTGTTTATTCTACGGTGAAGAATACGATGTGAATGGCTTATAATGTAGATAAAATTTCGTCTTCGCAGAGGAGTATTTTTAGGTAAACCCTCTTGACGACTCCGTATCTGCTTTCATTGTTTACAAACTATGTGACCGGAAGTGGGTTTGTTTTTTTTTCGCTTGTGGGTAATGTAGTTATTTTAAAGAAAGCAAATAAAACGAAAATGTACAAAAACAGTTTACAATTTTCTTTACATTTAAAAGTACACATACTTTATAAAAATAAAATCGTAATCTGAAGATGTCTATAAATATTTAATGTTTGGAAATATTAAAAATATAACGCATGTTTACTCGGAGGCTCACAAAAATTAGTCCCAATTATTGTTATATTATAATTAGCTTACGCGATTCAAAACAAGTAGAGATACATAAAGTACATAACAAATCAAAGTAGAATAAAGTAAAACAGTTAAAAAAGACATAGCACAGAGAAATACAGTGGTAATTGTATTACATGTAACGTTATACACTCAAAGAAGTGTAGAAACCTCTCATTTATATTTTTACTCGTTTACGAGAATTCATTACGTTTTTTCAAATAAGGGGGATATTTTTCAATAATTATAACTTTCTGTCGCTGAACCCAAATTACGTCAGTTCCGCTAGAGGCTGTCCAATCCGCCGCTGAAGAAAATGACGCAGCGCACCTGACAGGCGTGTTTTTAGCCTGTTAGCTGGATAGCTAAATCCCTTAACGCACACTTACTGTATTTTAACGTTCAAATTTGACATTTACTACGGATATAAAAGTGTGAAAAGGTCGATAATCACGCCGAAGGGAGAAAACAGAAGCGGAGCAGCCATGCAGATCACTCTGAAGACGCTACAGCAGCAGACCATTCAAATAGAAATCGACGATGAGCAGACGGTATTTATCCACCCCGCTGTAATACGTTTAATAGGGTGATAAAAGTACCCCAGGAGCATACATCTAAATGACAAACGCTGTTTTTCAGTTAATTTTGAACGGTTTAAGTTGACATTTCTGCTTAATTTATCTTATTTCTGGTAAATAAACGATAATTCAATCTAACTGTGTGTATTTATTTACAACCGATCATTAAAGTTATGTGTGATTGCAGAAAGATTAACTCTCTAAATAGTCAACACCAACTAGTAAAAATACTTTTGGTGTTTCAAATGATCGGTTATTATTTATTGATCAAATCTGATCACAGTGATGTCTCCTTAAATTACGCAGAATCATGTTTTGTGGATGAACTATATCTTTATCTTATGAACTTTATCTTTATCCTTTTGTATGTCTATGTAGCGTTGTTTTGGGGACATTTACAATTTAATCCTCATAACAGTGTTTGTATACAGGTTGTGGTTATACTAATGCTAATTTATTTGAACAGGATTTTGTCACATTTTAAACCTGTTTGATCCACAGGTCAAGGCGCTGAAGGAGAAGATAGAGGCTGAGAAGGGCAGAGACAGTTTTCCAGTTGCTGGACAGAAGCTCATCTATGCTGGCAAAATCCTGCAGGACGACACTCCCATTAAGGAGTACAAAATCGACGAAAAGAACTTTGTGGTGGTCATGGTGTCGAAGGTGAGATGGCAAAATAATTACAAATTAACTCATAATTGTTTTGGAAACACACATTATCTTTTTCTTTGGAACTGACTTGCTCTGTAATCGCAGTAAAGTGCTTTGACTTAAATAGAGTTTTTTTTTTTGTGCAGACGAAAGCTCCAGGAGCAGCCAGCTCATCCTCTGAAGCGTCCAGCTCAGTGGCAGCACCTACCTCCTCTCCTCCTCCCCGAGCCCCTGCTTCCATCCCTATCCCCATCCCAGCTGAAGAGCTGTCTGATGATCCTCCAGCTACCGTCTCTCCTGCACACAGCCCAGAAGGGTTAGATACTTTACACATATCTTTACTGATCTAATACATATGAACATTTAACAAGTCCACAATTTGTTAACATTTACTGTATTAGATATGTGCAGCAACACAGGGATGCAATCACCATGTGAAGAAATATAAATATAAATTAAATGCTGTTTAGTTTCTCCTTTCAGCCTAATTAAAGCCTAAATGTTAGAAAATATTAGTAAAATAATAGAAAATATTAATAAGGGGCCAAGCAGCAAACCTGTTGTTTCAGTTGGCCTTGTTCTTCTGCCATGGAAGTCAAAGTTAGCTCCTTGAAACACTTGTGGGAAATCATGAAAGCATTTTTTGAGTCTTCAATTCAAACTTTATTGCTCCACCACTAGTCCAAAGTTGCCTGCAAAATTGAAATTTACCTTTGATGCTTTGGCTCAAGACATCTATTGGTGTGTGTGCCATCAATTTCCACTATGTTTTTTTGGGGGGTGAAAACCTACCTGACCTAAAATACTCTTTCTAGACCTTTCTAGACAGATAATCTCCTATCTTTACTGACTAAAAGTTACGGAATTCAAGTCAATAAGTTTACCATTTTCAACATGTTGGCACCAAGCAGGCGTAGAGATAACCATAATATGAGGTTGCATTCAGTTTTGGTGCCCCCTATTGGTCAGTGCATTTAGAGAATGCGTTAACATAAAATTATGATGTTATCATGTGCATTTTTATCGTGGTCCACTGAATTTCCCATCCACGATATTGAAAAAGGTTGAAAACTTACTTTTTCCAAACTCCTTCAGTTTTTCACCAAATTAAATTCAGAACATCCTCAAACCTTGCTGGCAAAAAGTTCTGAAGTTCCTGCACTGGGTCAAATGGGTAGAGTAATGCTAAAGGGCAAAAACAAACTAAGCCATGGAAAAGTGGCAATATATACCACTTTACATAGACACCACTGCTATATTGATGTTACTGTAGCGTTTGATTCCAGAAAAATGTGTTTGCAGTTGAAGTTCATGAGAATGCAATGCCTCGTTTGCCTTTGTTTCCACACAGTACGATCAAAACACTTTATACATCAGCCATTATCAAGATGGTGCTCTATTAGTCAAAGGATGTGGATTTTTTTTTGTGTTTTTAGTGTCTACACTGACTGTGAGAACTCTCAGACCACAGAGCCTTCTAACTCGTCACGTGTGAAACACACCCAGGACCCAGAATTTTTTCTATCAACCACCCTTTAAAGAAAAAAATCAGTTTGCAGATGTACTTTTCATGATTTGTTTTTTGTTCGTTCGGAAATAAAGCTAGCATTACTGTATGGACTTTGGGCAAATTGTCAAAAACAGAGGAGGGTGAAATACTTCTTACCCTGGGTGTTATTTTCCAAATATTTGGACTTCTGCTATCGTTTTACTCACATATAACCTGAATCGTCTTTGTTTATAGACAATGATTAATGACTTTGATTAGGAGTAACATTCTGTGTTTGGTCTGCAGTGGCTCGGGTCTCGAGGGTGAAGGAGAAGATGCATCTTCAACCTTAGGTAACTACTAAAATCCCCAATCTGAGGTGAAAGAGGGAATTATTAATTAGCAGGACTTCACAGGATATGAGCTAAAGAGGTGTTCTATTGATTGTGTGCGCAAATATTTTGCAGTCACGGGTCCAGAGTACGACGCCATGCTAACAAACATCATGTCTATGGGGTACGAGAGGGATAAAGTGGTGGCTGCTCTGAAAGCCAGCTACAACAACCCTCACCGCGCTGTGGAGTATCTGCTAAATGTGAGGCCACTTCCTCTACTTAAATACCTGCACAGAATGAGCCTGCACCCGGTCGCAGTGTTAAAAGATCACTTAGCTTGATGGTAAACCTTTTTTCTCAGGGAATCCCTTCGGTACCGGTGCAGGAAACCAGACCTGCACCAGCTCAGCTGCCCACAGACACAGAGTCTCACCCACTCACTGAAGGTGAGGCATAAGCGCTTATCCATATTATTACAGTGATAAAGAGACGGTTAGTATGTCTCTGATTCAGTTTTTTGGATCGTGGCATAGACGGATTGTACAGTATATACTACTCTGTTTGAAAAATTACAATATGATTGATCAGAACCTGACTAATGATCCCAGGTCAGTGGTTCAGGGAGCATCAATGTCCAATATTTCAATATAATGAATGTTTTAGTTTTTTACTCAGAAGTAGATGTCAGTAGTCCATTTACGATAACCTCAGGCAAGAATTAGAGGAATATCACACACCTGTGATTGACAGCTCCTGTGTTGTGTTAGGTGAGAACCCTCTGGAGTTCCTACGCTCACAGCCTCAGTTCCAGAGCATGAGACAGGTGATCCAGCAGAACCCTTCTCTCCTGCCAGCACTGCTGCAACAGCTGAGCCAGGAGAACCCACAGCTCTTGCAGGTATTGATCTCACACACTTTTATATAAATGTAAATTAAAATCAAATCATTTTATTGTCATCTCAAAGTGCTTTCACTCACTCACTCACTGGAGTCTGAATGAAGCGGATTGTCTGTGCTGTCTCACTCTCTGTGTCTTTACTTTCAGCAAATCAGCCAGCACCAGGAGCTCTTTATCCAGATGCTAAATGCCCCTCTGGGGGAGGGGGAGGAAGTGGGTGAGGGGGCAGAGCTTGGAGACCTGGATGCCATTGGCGATGAGGCAGCGCCAGGGAGTTATATCCATGTGACGCAGCAGGAGAAGGAAGCCATTGAGAGGGTAAGTGCTGAAATTTATTCAGGGAGGGGATGGTAGCCATGGAAAATTAATGCAGTCAATTATATTTATGTCAACAAATGATGCTTTTGTTTCATTATGCCAATGATGTATGTTACATCAACAAATGGTACAGTCTATCTTTACCTCAAAGGATAACACCATTTTATCTATACCTCACCAAATGACGCCAATGTATCTTTACCTCAAATAATTACACTGGTATATCTTTACCTCAACATGTGGCACTGGCGTATCTTTGCCTCAACGAATGGTAGTGGAGTATATTTACCTCAACAAAAGACACAGGTATATCTTTACCTCAAATAATTACACCGGTATATCTTTACCTCAACATGTGGCACTGGCGTATCTTTGCCTCAACGAATGGTAGTGGAGTATATTTACCTCAACAAAAGAATAAATGACACCAGTGTATCTTTACCTCAGTGAATAGCACTGGTGTATCTTTACCTAAATAAATGACACCGGTGTATTTTTACCTCAATGAATAGCACTGGTGTATCTTTACCTCAATAAATGACACCGGTGTATCTTTACCTCAATGAATAGCACTGGTGTATCTTTACCTCAATAAATGACACCGGTGTATCTTTACCTCAATGAATAGCACCGGTGTATCTTTACCTCAATAAATGACACCGGTGTATCTTTACCTCAATGAATAGCACTGGTGTATCTTTACCTCAATAAATGACACCGGTGTATCTTTACCTCAATGAATAGCACTGGTGTATCTTTACCTCAATAAATGACACCGGTGTATCTTTACCTCAATGAATAGCACCGGTGTATCTTTACCTCAATAAATGACACCGGTGTATCTTTACCTCAATGAATAGCACTGGTGTATCTTTACCTCAATAAATGACACCGGTGTATCTTTACCTCAATGAATAGCACTGGTGTATCTTTACCTCAATAAATGACACCGGTGTATCTTTACCTCAATGAATAGCACTGGTGTATCTTTACCTCAATAAATGACACCGGTGTATCTTTACCTCAATGAATAGCACTGGTGTATCTTTACCTCAATAAATGACACCGGTGTATCTTTACCTCAATGAATAGCACTGGTGTATCTTTACCTCAATGAATGACACCTGTTTGTATTTACCTCTGAATGAAACAGGTCTATATTTACCCTAACATAAGAAATCACTGAATCTTTACCCTAATGAATAAAACCTCTGTATCTTTACCTCAACCAGTGAGGTCTGTGTATCTACCACTAGTGTTGGCGGAATGTCTTTAGATCGACACTGATTTATCTTTACCTCATTTAAAAATGACATTGTTTAATATCATTTTAATAATATCAACAAATGATGCAGTCGTGACTTTACATCAATGTTACTTTAGGCCAACAAACAATGCCATTGTTTTTTTTCCATTCATAAAAGGGTTTGTCATTTCTTTAAGAACAAATCACACTGTAAATTATTCTATGTTGACAAATTACACTAACCTTTGTTTGTAGCCCAGGTTCTTGTTTTTCTTAACAATTCTATGCCTTATCTGTTATTTCCAGTCCAAAATAAAAGTGGTAACAAAAAAAATACACAGCTAATTCTTTTATCCGTCATAATGAACTCTCTCTCTCTGCCTCAGTTAAAAGCGCTGGGGTTTTCAGAGGCTCTGGTGGTCCAGGCATACTTTGCCTGTGAGAAGAATGAGAACCTGGCAGCAAACTTCTTGCTTAACCAGAACTTCGAGGATGAATGAGAGCACTGCAGCGTCTGCGTCCCTTCCCCTGCCCACATTCTTACAAACACACTGCACCGGCCGGGCACCCCATTAATTCTTTATGTTTACAGGACCAGGGGTACAGGCTGAGGATAATCCCACAGGCATGGAGGGCATTTGAATGAACTCTAGTGTGATGAAGATAGAGTGTTTCTGTGGGATATTCAATGAGACGCTCGAACACGAGTGTAAACAGAGCTTGCCGCAGGGTAGATGTGGCCAGACGCTTGCTTTGGTTTTAATTGGGCAAAATTTAAAGGGATGGCTCACCCAAAAAAGTGAAGATTGAGTAATGTTTATTATAACGGAACATAGTTAAGTATGAGTAAGTACGTAATCATTCGGGAAGCATCATTAAATATCTTTATAAATAATTTGTACCTTATCAAAAAGGATTTTATTCATTATCTCATAAACAAGAATTACATTATTTATGATTAAAACACATTTAATTAAAACACATTTACTATTTCTGAAGTTTTGTGTCCTCATCTGAAATAGTGATGTTTCATGCTTTCAGGACTGTTTTTTTTACTCAACAATATGAAAGAAATCTTCTTAAAAGCTTTATGAAGCATGAATGTTCAAGACTTTGGGTGAACACGAAAAATGAAATAGCAAATGTGTTTTAAATCCTTGAATTCCTCATGATTCTTTATGGCAATATTTTAATTTACGGTGCATTAAATTACATTGTACAAACTCAGCCAAATGTTTTTTGATTAGAGCATTTATAAAGATATGAAATGGTGTGTTGATGCCTAATTGTAGTTTTTAATTAAGTATTTTCTGCTTAATTGTGTGGTTAATATAAAGTGATAAACCCTCATCCATGCAGTGCTCAGATGATTATACTTCAACTCGTGGAGAGAGATTGAGCACCTGGTTTATTTTCTCAATCCATGGGGCTCCAGTGGTTCATGGTGATTTGAATGATATGGGTTTAATGGTTCTTTACAACAATCAAGTGACTTGGGTTTTGGCCTAAAGTTATCAATCACACTCGCTTTGTTCAGAAAAGATTTCAATGGCTTCAACCACTAGAGTCACATGGGCTGATTCAATGATTCCCCCAGGGTTTGTCTGGATGTTTGAAGTTACAACAGAGACGTGTCTGTAGCGTTCGGAGCCAGGACAAAACACTTGGGTGGATGAATCAACGAAAGAGTTATTATTTCAGTATTTGGGGGAGCTATTGCTTTAAAACTGCGCTGATTTATTTCTATATATTTCAAGGAGAGCTATTTCTGTATTAGGCCCAGCGCCACCTCTGATGAATGTGATGACTGAATTAAACTAGTTTAACTAGTTTTTAAAACATTCTCTGCTATCGGTTAATAAATGAATCAAATCAAAAAGAGAAAGGTGTCTGTCGTGGATTGCTTACGTTTCAAAATCGGGTGCATTTGCGGATTCATTTTAAAATGGATGGATATTCAGAGTTGGAAAGAGAAGTAGCTCAAGTGCTTAACTCGTTCACTGGGTTTTTTTTTGTCTGAAAAACATGGGCATAGTTTGAATTCATAATCCTTTTATTATTTTTCAGAATGGAAAGTTTTACTAAATTGCTATAAATATTCAGCTTTTTTATTTTTATGCAGAAATCTACTGATCAAATTACTAAAAGTTTATTCACTAGTAAAAAAAGTACTAAAATGTTTGGCAGAAGCTTTTATCCAAAGCCACATTTAAAGGAACCCATTTAATCAAATCTTACTTTCCTTGGCGTTCGAACCCATGATATGGGCACAGGAAAGCTGCTTAAAAATGATTTTGCTGATTTGGGGAAAAAAAAAGTACATAGAAAAAATCATAGTTTCAATATAATGACATTATTTTGATTGAAAGCCATGAAACATAGATTTTTGCTAGTGGTTTTCCCTACAAGTAAGAGGTACCATTTGTAATTTTCATAGATTAATCATCAGCTGGCACCATTAACCATTAGATTTGCATCTGCAATTAGCATTTTCCTAAAATGTCTAAATACAATTTGTCACCGAAACTCCAAATCAAAACTCACTAGGTAGTGGATGGAATCATGCCCAACAATACCTGAGACACCACACAGAAACACTCTTTAATCAAGAAACCACTAAACTGCCAGACCATAGACTCGTGTGGTTGATTTCTAGTGGTCTATGCTAAGCTAATGCTAAAAGTGCTAGCACCAAGTGTGGAGAATGATGAGTAAAAAGAGTGTGTCTTTAATGTGATACTTGATTAGGAGGTAGTCTAACATTGACATAGGTATTTTTTCAGTGTCCTGTTGGTCACTTAAACAATGGTTCCTATTGGTTCATTGAAACATTAATAGGGCTTGGCCACCGACGTCACTGCGCAGTGCATTCTGGGATGTAAAAACAGCAGCAGAGCCATTTTGTGAGGCCACGACATGAAGTAAAATATCCTTTTTATCCATCATTCAATCTATGTCGGTTAGTGAAAATGATGTTAGGACCAGGTATGGAGTGACCCATACAAGGAATTTGTGCTCTGCATTAAACCCATCCAAGTGCACACACACAGGAGTGAATAAACACAGCGTGAACACACACCGGGAGCAGTGGGCAGCTGTGGTAACTGGTGATCCCATCTTCGACTCCCAGTGGAGCTGGAGATCAAACCGGCGACCTTTTGATCTCCAGTCAATCACGCAAAAATTCGCAAGTCAGCAAAAATTTTAAATGTATTTCTAAAACTAATTTAATAGCAGGAAGGACTTCCCCCAGAGTGCTTTACAGTGTCGACAACAAATATAAAAAAGAAATAAAAGTAATAAATTAAAAACCTTTTGTTCCAGGTGTTAGGTAAACATGCTGTGAAGTCAACACTGGGAATTAATGGAAATCTGCTCACTACTGACACAAGCTTCAAGTGGTCAGTTGATGAATTACCGAAAAATACTACTGAGATAACATACAAATTTAAATTTTCATGCATGTACAAATTTTCAACTAAATTAGATTTTTTTTTTATTTTAGTTGTTTAGTATAGTTTATTAGTTGTTAAATCATCTTTTTCATTAATGTAAACTAATGGCTATTTTAAATCTGAATCCATTATATACTGTTAGGACTATTCCAATGTTACTGGAATACAAATAACCCACAAGAGGTTACAATAATATCTTAAAATAAAAGTACCATTTAATAAGAATCAACTGAAATATATTCAAATCAACCTTAATTTCTTTGTGTGTGAATAATAGGTCTTCTGTTTGCTCTGATACAAATATTAGACTACGTTTTAAAACGTTCTTAAAGTTCAAAGTCATACGATGGTCCCTTAGGAACGGCGAGGGTGTAGAACTAATTTGGTTAAAAAAATAAAAATAAAAATTGCCTGCTCCAGAGCTGCAGCTTCCCCTTAATCCGCCTCCAAAGTGGAAGATTGCTGCTGGAAAGTGATGCATTGGAATAAAAGCGACACCTGCTTCAACTCAAAGGTGACGGAAAGACTCCATTTGGTTGTAGTCGGCAATCTGTGAGGGATGCAAGACAACAACCTCCACAGCTCAATACAAAACTGATTAATAATGATAAACTCTGGTGCAATCCTTACGGTCAAGAACATCATTTATTCAACCAGCGGCTGCTGCTCTTCACAAACACTTGAGATTCTTCTCATGGGAAACATCTGGAAACTACACATGCAGAGAGATGAGGGCTCCGGAGACAGCTGTTTGAGCTCAGAGAGCACTGGATCACACTTTATAAACACAGCTAATCTCATCTCCACACAAGCTCCTTACAAGGGAGGAGCTCCTTTAGGTGGCCTGTGACAACATTGTGGAACTCACCAGTTGCTTTAAGGAGCTTGCAAATCTTCAAATGCTATTTGTATTTATTTTATTTTGCTAGGTGAATTTATTTATTGCCGCTTACGGTGCACAGAAAAGCTCCATTACAAAATGCATTTATTTTTCTTAACATTATGACAACACTTCACTCTTGAATATTTCTGTATGCGGCAGATTCGGAATAAATAAACGATTGTGGATTTGTACAATTTCATTTCATTAACCTCAGAGCTTGGACTTTGTCGTAATAAGTGCTACATTACTGCTTTACAAAGAAAAGCAGGCAGAATTTTTGGTTGAACTTGAAATTCTATGAATGCTTTGTCACTTTTGGTTTGTGACCAAATACCTGAAATGTGGGTCGTTTAGAGGAAAAATTATCCTTTTATTCTCATCGTTGTTTTTAAAGGCCTAGGTCATATCTATTTCCTTTTATCAACCTCCTGCACATTCTCTGCCATGAGTTATTGTTTAGATGCGGTTAGAGTAGTTGGGCGTATAATTTTAAGAAAAGCTTGAAAATGAAAGCAGTTGTGTGATGTTTGATCCAGTGCTTTCTGTAAATATCTGGCAACCATGGGGTCAGTCGCTCTACCAAACATGGGCCAGATTGACTCACGGAACCCAACTCCGTGAAAGAGATGTGAATGATATAAACATGTGAAGCTTACAGACAGGGATAGAACACAACATCTTAAGAAAAAGATTCAACATTTTGCTCATCAAAAGTATCGAGAAAAGAGACATCTACAGTGCAAAGAGAAAGACAGGAAAGGGGCTTTTTTTGTTTCATTTTTGAGCATTTTTTTTACATCAGAAGATTGAAATCACATCCATGTTGTGGTAGCATATAGCGTGTATACGGCTTGGGAAAGCTCAGGAGGAGAGAGACAGATGGGTGTTCGTCATTTACAAGATGGCGTCTGTGAACAAAAGGCACTTTGAATGGGAACAACCTTTCAATGCTCACCTAAAGACTACAGCACAAACACTATGAGAGCTCATGTACAAACCTGTCTGTCTCTCGTGTGCTAAACTACGACTAACCAAAGCCTACTCACATTAACGTCGACACATCTCACCTACACCAGTCTGATCGCTCACAGCTCACAGCTCAGCTTGTGGACAATAGGTTTTCCTCTGAAAACACTGGAATAAGGTGTGTTTGTTTCTTATGGGAGGTTCGTTTTTACGTGTTTAGATTAGTAACAATGCCTTTGCCCATTCAAAACTAACTACAGGTGCATCTCATCCTTTCCATCGTGAGATGGAGGTGCACAATATTACCCCCTCCAGGCCCTGCTTCCGTGAATATCAATGCTTCTGGGGATTTCCAGTTCATTTCCAGGCATGCATTCTAAAGAAGTGATGAGGGCACTTCATTCCTAAAATACAAAAGTACGCACAAGCAGTGTTTTTTTATGTTTATTAAAATAAAAGGTTTGTGCATATAGTGCTCGGAACCAAAATGCCCCAAAGTTCTGTAGGTTTTATATTGGTATGATGGTGAAATATGACACATTTTAACTTTGTTGCAGTAAAAAAATGTGGGGTATTAATTTTACCCTGTTTATTCACGTGTAAAAAAAGTAAGAGGGGATGAAATAAACTATTTGTGCACCAATGAGTAGGTATTTTGGTTTCCAACATTAGTTTTGTCCTGAAACTGTTATTAATTCCATCTCTTTGCTTTAATTGGTTTCTAAAGTCTATTTACTGCAGTTTGAGTAAACTTACACCATAAAACCCAATTCATGCTTATACTTCCATTTTCATCAGTGTCAATATCTTTTTGCTATTTGTTACAATGTTTTAATGTTGAATTTATGGGGTTTGAGTCACTTTTATTAGATACACTGAAACGAATCTTGGCGAGATTGCTCTGTCAAGTGGTGTATCTCAGTGTGCACGTTGCTGACACTTCCACCAAAAATATCATAAAAAGAACACGGACCGATCGAATCAAATACAGAATGTAAAGTTACGAGATGCAATACAACCCATAAAACTTGAGAACTTGTGAATCCAGGAGCATTTTCATGAGCTTGCGCTTGGTATGATAACCATATGTACATGTGCACAAAGAGTGATTAATCTGGTACACTATATCAGATGGTAAGTATCGTAGCAAACTCCTGGTTTCAGTGACCAGATGCATCACTAATGTAAACCTCAGGCTTCCTGCTGGAAACCAGTGGGAATGCTAACCAGAATCAAATGCGTCATTTTCGACTTTAGACCAAACTAATGGAAACACAACCCCTTGTCTATTAGGTTACGCTTATTTTTATGTTGCTAGCCTCGTTGGATTTTATGGCTAGATTTAATTGTTTTCAAGTTTGTTGACACTTTTTAAAAATCTGTTAGGGATTCCAGTTATTGAGAGTGGAACATTATTTTGAACCAAACTCTAATTCACTTCCATGCGTTTAGCATTCGCGTATTATTGGAAATAACAAAGGCGTTCTCGCATGCGGTATTAAATATGAACGTTCTCACAAGATCCAAACACACCAACAATGTATTTTTTATCTAAAGTCATTAAAATGGGTTCTTTTTTGTATAAAAGGTTGAAGTCAAATGCCTTTTGTCAGAGCAGATAAAATCTGAACGACCCCTTGTCGTAGCTACAAGAGAGAAACAGTCGCTCTGCTGAGCCATGATCCGCAGAGGAGAAACAGAAGCGTTGGGTTTTCCTTTCGTTTGCTTTTGTGAAATCGTTCCTTAAACCCCTAAAATAGCTTACAAACAAACGCTTACAAATAAAACATTAAAAAAGATCAATGAAAAGTACAAATGAAGGTTTCCCAAGGTTTACAAAGACTGGGATTCTTTTAGAGGCCCTCGAGTTTAGAGTCCAGGAGCTCACAGACTTCACGCTATTCCTTTTTTACTTTGCTTTCTAAAAAGACAAACACAGATATCATCTACCCAACACATTGCACACGGCTCAGTCCACATAAAACATTTTTTTCCTCTAAATAATAACACTTTTACGAAGAGAAAATCATATTTTCTCACAAAATGTAATTTTTTTGACCTCTGATGATTCTGATAATCGGAAGTTTGTGGGTTTAGTCACTGACACAAATGAAGGTCAAAAAATAACTAGACTGCCACAGAGCTCATTTAACAGCGGAAGAACGATACACATGTCCATCGAGATATTTACACACAGTACGAGTATGATACGCCGTGGATAACATAGATCTATAAATATGATGCTGGCAGTAGCTCATATGTTGTTTGCTAAGCTCATTATACATATTGTACATAGTTTCTCTAGCTTATACATGAACGAACACCCTGAATTGCATGTAAAAGGGACACGAGGCACTTTGATGTGTTTCAAGTGGATGATGACATCATCAGCTCTCAGCCAATCAGAGTCCCTGACATGTGATTGACAGCCAGGCAGTCCAGTTATTTAATGAGGTCAGTGGCTCATTGAAGATGCTGCTTTTAATGGACAATGATCTTACGTTTGATACAGGGCTTTGAGTTTAAAGGCTTCCCTTTGTCCTTTAAGGATGCGGGTGTGTGTAATAGTGCAATGTTTGTGTGCTTGTGTAATGAGTGCGTGAGAAATGAAATGAGGAGATTGTCTTGTGAGTCAGGCTCAGCTGGTGAGGTGAAGATGTGGTGAAAAACTGAGGAATAAACGGAACAAACTGATGGAGAATGAGATTTCTGGGAAGGGTAGAGCACTGTTCATTTGGTTGTGACCCAACAGGTTAATTATAGTAAAATATGTTGGATTTTGCCACTAGAGGGCTTACTTTCAAGGGAATATTATTTAAATCCTAGCCAATTTTGCATTACGCAGGTAAAAAAAAAAAATCCGCAATCCGGTTATTGACTGGTAAACAAAAGGAAAGAAATGCTCCTGTTTTGCAAGTGTGACCTCTAGTGGCAGTAACTTATATATTGTACAGTTAAACTCAAAGAGAAAGCATGAGATGATCCGCCTGTTTGTGAGTCAGATTCTAGATGAAGCTAAATTACTAAAACAAAAATATATTCTTTGGAAAGCACAAATCCACATGCTGTCGATCTGCCGGCTGCTGTATGCAAACTAAAAAAAAAAATCACACAAAACCAGTAAATTGTAAACTTAAAAAAAATAAAGTCAAGTTATATTTCACCCCAAATTTGAAAAGTAGTTATTTTTTCTCCTTTGTACAGTCACCTTACATGAGTGAGATCAGCATGAGGCAGAGGTCACATCAAATTTCTAATTTATTAAAGGGGTCACAAACTCTTTTTACCCCATTAGATTGATTGAGCTTGTTAAAAGGCACCTCACAATTAAAAATAAAACAAAACAATGGATGAAACGTTTGTTGCTCTGGCTAAACAGACCGGAATATTCAGCTCAAGTAGAAATGACTAAGCACCAGACGTTTCCACAAAATATCTGTTGAACAATGAATGCGTAAGTAACAAGTTTTACGCACTCGACGCCGAGCTCAGAAACGTTACTGTTGGTTCCATTAAGTTTGTAATATTTGTTGATAAACGAGCGGGCGACTACTGCACTAAGTGCTAAAGTGAGACTGGAGCTGGTGATGGGGATAAAAGGTAAGATATTGCATCATTAAATGACACTTATTACAATCCTAAATACCTCTTTAATTCAACGCTACCTTTTAATTTATATTTTAATAGAAATGTATATATATAAAATTACATTTCTAATGAAATTGATTATTAAATACACACCCGTGCACATATAAATGTACCGTGATAATTTTCTCAGATTGTGGACATCATTTATTACATGTGTGTATCGTTACACCCCTAAGGTAAAAACTCAAACTTGGCTTTATATTAAAGGGGTCATTACCCAAGAAACTAAAACATGCTTGATCTTTTCACATATTCAATAATAATTAGTTTAAGATGTAAACATTTTTTTTTTCTAAATGAAATTTTCACAATGTAGTGTCATTTGAATTTTTGGGTGAAATATAGCTAATAAAAGCAGAGAACAACTTCAAAAAAAATGTAACTGCAAAACCAAAAGCAAAATAAAGCAAACGAACAAACGAATGCTCAAAATCCACCAATCACCCACTTAGGACTGACCTTTAAATTCATTCAAATTAATCACTGACCTCTAAATTCATACGAAATAAAAAAAAAACAAACAAAACTAAAAAAAAAATGAGTCACAAGCTGGACAATAAGGCCACTGGTGCTAGACCCTTCCCGTTCCGGTCACCGGTCTCTATGATGATGCGATGGGTGTGTGTATGTGTACTCTGTGTATGTGCATATGTCACGACTTAAGCTCGACGTCGCTGGATCGGGAAGCACGAAAAACCTCTGATAACTTCTTGATGTTTGACAGATTCTGGTGCTTCGTGAACCCAACAGCCATTATTCCAGTACATTGGCACCAGCTGTCTTCCAGAGCATGAATTGGTCGTAACATACAGGTGTTTGTTTTACCATAGAAAGATGACGCCTGACTCCACATTGCAAATCTAAGGCCAAAGCATTTGTCGTCCCTTACTATGAATCATCTAGTGCATACGTTTAAGAGAATTGCACGCAGTTAGTGTTCTTCTGTTGTTTCAATCCCACACTATTGCTCGTCAACGGTAAACAGTGAGAGGATGCTGAGCCAATCAGAAGACCCCAGTCAAGTCTTCCTTTCCAATCACTCAAGTCCATGACTGACATCATCCAGGTTGCTTTTCCATTGCAAAAGTCCCTTTCAGTTTCATGACGGGGAGAGATGGACTTTCCTCAGTATGCTGTTTGACAGGAGGATGCATGAACAAATCAAGAAGATAAAGGGAAGGGGTTGGTCAATTTCTGAAAAAGTCGAAAGATGGTTCTCAGAGTCCGTAGTTTCAGAAGTTTAGTGATAAAATCGTCCAGGCTCCTCATCCAAAAGAGAGCCGGTGTTTTCAAGGAACTGTGTGTGAGTTTTGGTGCATGTGTTTGCGTGTGAATCTCACTGTGCTGGGGATTGTGGGAAAATCCATACTTCGTTTCCAGTTTTCATAGCGAATCGTTTGTGTCTGTGTTCAGACTCGTCAAAGGAACCAAGACTGGAAAACAAAAGCAAATCAAAGTGAGTCACTCTGAGGTTCAAACATATTGTTACCCACAGACTCTTCCTCAAGGAGATCTTACGCTGCAGCACTTTCTTCACATGTGATGAGTTTTCTTAAGTTGCAGCGTGTTTTCCCACAATCTTTCACCATATAAAGCAACAAAAAGAAGATGTAAAACCGAATGTGTCTTGATCTCGCCTTTACGGAGAATGGAGCTTCCATAAAAGTCCTCAGCTTTTATGGAAGATTATTACGATCTCCAAAATGTTTATTGTTTAGCGATTCGAATAAAGAGTTTTGGGTTGTGATACCAATTTAACAAAGCTTTAAAAACTAAAATTAACTCAAACATTTCGTCAGTTCTACGATTTTTGCATTTGGTATTAGTTGGCAAGTGGGGAGCAGCATTTTTGAACCAATGAAGATACGTAATTTACCATGGAATAGCTTACACCTAAATACAATTAATTACCATAATCAAACCATGTAAGACCTTTTCCGAACCCCCTTAAAATGTATTGAACGTCAACATAAAGATTCACCAGGAACCCCAGTAGAGAGTTGTTGAGAAAGAAAGAGGTTCTATACCAGGCAACCAGGAAAGTCTGAAAAGCTTAACTTTTTTATATATAAAATAAAATGATTTGTTGCATTATAAGGAATGCAACAATTCTGAAAGTGTGATTTCTCAGATTAGCCACTAGAGTTCAGTGCACCAACACACACTTAAACATCATAGATGAGTTCCTTTTAGGATTTATTTAGTGTAATGCAGGGTTCTACCAATTACCACCTACGTTCAAATCTGAAATGACCCTCTTAACGATGACAAATGTGTTTTTGTACCTTGATTTCCTTAAATAAACCTTTCCTGAGTAATTTCAATGTGTTTATTTAAAGGAATTGATTAGTCTTTGATGATAACCGATGACCAACTAAATGGAACATTCTAGAGGTTTGATTTAAACAAAAAAACCTTTACATTAAAAACAGCAAGCTTGAGGTCGCACATGCTCCAATGCGATCGTCATTGTCAGGATACATTCTGAAACTACATGTCCTCCTCAAGAGAGCAAACTGCTATTTTTAAGATCAAAATGACCGCAGAAAACAAAAGAAAAGAAACTAAAGCTCTATCATACAATCAATCATTCACCCCAGCAGCAGACTGACTGTGATTGACAGCTGAAAGAGTGAGCACGCCCCCAACATCTCCGAAAACCGGATTGTCTGAGCTTAACAACATCCAAGCAACACATTCACAAACTACAGGCATGGCTCCAAATGGTGTAATGAACAAGTGCTTTTAATATTTAATCCCACCTGACACCAAAATTAAGTGTACTAAACCTCTAAAACAGGAACTGAACAGTGCACCGATTAACCTCATTTAACAAATGCAACAATATTTAAATATTTTAACTCTACACTGAATCACTGTGCTTTTTTTTATTATTATTAAATGATTGCAAAATGTGTGTTTGAACAGGTTTCATTATTTTCTAAATATATATTTTTATTTCCAGCTATTCTTGCTTTGCAAATTAATAAAAGATTTAAAAAAAAAAAACTAAATAATTAGCGTTTAAAATGGCTGAATACATTGCACTTTATTTTCTTAAAACACTCAGAAATATGCATTTATCGTAAAAAAAAACAAAAACAAATAACATTTACTACATTCGGGCTTGCGTGGGTTTCCTCCGGGTACTCCGGTTTCCCCCACAATCCCAAAAAACATGTGGTTAGGTTAATTAGATAATCTAAATACCCCTCAGGTGTGAATGCCCTGTGATGGACTGGCGACCTGTCCAGGGTGTACCCCCGCCTCTCGCCCAATGTGTGCTGGATATAGACCCCCGTGACCCCGAAAGGGAATAAGCGGTTTCGAAAATGAATGAATGAATTTATTACGTTCACGTTCCATAGCCAAAAATTCTCTACAAATCCACAAATTGAATAATACTGATATTTCTGAGGAATCTTCAAGACTCACAATTCGTACCTTTAAATGCACCAAACCTGTGGGGGCTTGCCACAGTAAAGTAAACATTTTTTAAGACACACAAGAGCTGTTTCTAATTTAGAAGTGAATCGTGTGCATGAATGAAGACCCCCTAAATCTCTGATCCTAGAATCACCCGTGAAAGACTTGTAGTAAAATAAAAAGAAAGCATTAGTGGCATAAAATATATATTAAAGATAATTAAGGTTCTAAAAAGACAAAATACAAAAATGCTTTTCCCCCAGTCGAAACAGAGAGATGCTGTGTGTTAAAGAAACCCAGACACAAAGATGATAACACTCTGACGTCTCTCATACTTGGGGATTTAATGAATCTGGTGAGTTTCAGAGGGGGATGAAGATTGTCTCCATGTGTTTGCTCTTACTGAGGGCTCTTGTGGTTTCTGAAGCTGGTGCCAGGAGAAACACAATCCATCTCAGAAACCATCTCACTGCTACCGAGCACAAACTCATCACAGAAGTCTGGATTGCACTGAAGGGAACAGTCTTGAGGACTTTCAGCACCACATCTTTTGTAACGTGTAGCTTAGCATGGAGTCATCCATGAACATTCTCTTCTTAGCAATCTCTAATCATCTTAATTCATCCATTACCTACTTTTCATATCGCCATCTACTGTACAGGTGTGTAAAGTGAGAGCAGATTATCTAGCTTCACTATATTTGCCATTTATAAACAAATGTTACATTTTTTTATAGAAAAAAAAGTCAAGATAAAATGAGTTTGATTTCATTAATGTAGACAATTAAACAGGAATGTATGCTTTTCTGTTTTGTCAGTTTTTCTATTTCCGTATCCCATAAACTAAGAAAAACACTTTTTAGTGGCAACTTTAAGGAATTTTGTGTAGTTCAGCTAGAGCAGGGGTGTCAAACTCATTTTCACCGAGGGCCACATTAGCATGATGGCTGTCCTCAAAGGGCCAGATGTAACTTATAAAAATAAAACAATGTAATCGAATGTAATGTAAAATAAATGTAACTACTCCTTAATGTTAAACAACTCATTTATAACTTATTCAAGTGACAATTCAGTTGCATAGAAACAATTGTATGCATGTTGTTCTAATGTAAATCCTTTTGATTTTTGTCAGCTTATGAAAACCTACATAACTCCATTATGTGAATGAAGAAAAATAGCATTTTTGTAATTTGTTTAGCAAAAAAAAAACCCTCACAGACTGAAGACGATGCTTATCGATCATCATCTTTTATCATCAGACTCAAAAAAACTGATCACAGATAAACTATTAGCTCCACCCATTTCAAATCTTGAAATTTATTTTAGCGTGAGAAATCGGAGGTGTGGCGTGAGAGATCACTCAAATGCGTGAGTCTTACTTTCAATGTGTGAGAGTCGGCAGCTCGGCAGTTTCACTCGTGAGTATGGATGCGAAAACACCATAGCGGCTAAAGGCATTAATGTGGGATATAAGGGTTTTATTGGCGAATAGCAGGTAAAATGTAAACCTGTGCACTGGCAGACGTGGTTCTATCGTAGGTCATTAAGGGTGAATGGTAAAATATATATTACAGTGAAACAGCAGTGTTCAGGAACGACCCTGTACCTGAGTCTGCTGTGGGATGTTCAGAAAGTTGTCCCGTGATCCGATGCCGACAAACCTGTTGGAAGCTGAGGAGCCTGCCGCTGAGTATGCTGCTGACACACACGTACACACAGCGTTCAGTATTCACATCTGAGCACGATGAGAACAAGTTATTAGGTGCAATATGCAACTTTTCACCACTAGGTGTCACTGGATTCAACCAACAAAAAAAAACAACCATTTGTCAATGTAAATAAATATTTAATTTGATGGCACTTTCTGAGTGAAACAAATCGTCTCCGTCATTGAAAAGTTTTCAAAATCTTAGCGCTGTAATCTCAGTTAAAGGTTTAATGTTTTTGATTCTCATTGCAAAAAGCTCACAGATCACGAAAACCACAATTCAGAGTCTAAAAAATTATTTGTAACCTCTTACGAGCAAGAATTACTCCATCACTGCAGAGTGGCATGGGTGCAATCAGCCTGTGGATCTGCTCACGTGGAATAGATGCCCTGGTTGCTTTAATAGAGGTCTTCAGATCATCTGTACAGTTGGAATCGTTAGAGATTCTCTACAAGGTTCAGGAGAAAGTCCTGGAACCAGCTCTTGGTATCTTCAGCAGAGTTAAGCCGAAGACACTCCACACTGGACTTCAAGAAACATGGCTTCTCTGTCTCTCCACTCTGTTTCCAGACTCCAAGAACTTCTTTCAGAGGACTTTGGAGATTTGTCTGATGGTGTCTGTGGTTCCGAAGAAGTTTCCATTGAGGAACGAGACAATTGTAGACCTTTAGTTTGTAGTTGCTCTTGATACCAGCATCACTCTGTCAGAAGCCGACATTTTTGAACAACCCACTTCTTAGCAATGATCTTTGTAGTTCCCCTCCTTGTGGAAGGTGTCAGTGACCGTCATCTGGAGTTTGATGAGCAGGTAAACTTACTTATGATTGTGTTGCTCCTCACTATGGATTTAACAATAGCACAAAAATGTACGTATCGTGGAGTTACTGGGATATATTTAATTCTCTGAGTGCACAAACGTTTTTCTCTGCCCTCTAGAGGCTGGATGATATGGCACGCTCTAACCATCCTAGCTTGCCACATCTAGTTTGAACACATACCATCAGACTGGAAACCCGGACACTCAGGAAACATTTGCGATTTTTTGAGACTCAATTTTCATGATCTGTGAGCCAAAACTAACAACATTTTCCAAAATTATTTTTCAACATATATTAAATATAACATCCGAAATGCACTCTCACTAGGTGATGAATCTTAAGTTGTGATTTGAAAACCCAGCTAGTTATGAGTGAGGGCTCACTGGTGGTTTCAGTTTTGTTTTGGAAATGCGACCTCTAGTGGTGAATTATTATATAATCAACATTTAAAAATAAAATGAAGGCGGTTAAAATGAATGAGCAAAAGGAATGATTTGATCAAAATTAAATTTAAATATGATAAATTGCTTAAAAAATCTGGAGAGTCTCTTATAGTCAAAATTCAGGGCAGTTGTGAGGTGTGGACTCCACGAGAAAAGAAGATGTGTGTGAGAGACTGTTGTGGCTGCTGTGGAAGATGGAAGATAACAACAAACATCTTAAACAGGTCGAGAGTGACATCACAGCGAATGAGAGACACAGAAAGCAAAAGGAGACTCGTGTGCATCCGCAGGGAAATAAAGAAGGGATGCTTTTAAAGAAAAGGCTCCTCCATGTGCCCCTCCACCTGGCTGGCAGCACTTATACACACACCCCAAGCACAGACCCTCAACCTAGTGCCAAACACACCACAGACCCTTTCACCTGCGTGGGGTACACACACTTCCTGTTTGCTTTTAGTTTGACGTATCAATGGTTTTGTTTGTTTGTTTGTTTGTTTGGAGTCCATGCCAGCTGCCCTGAATTTGATCTCTTGAAGTAAGACAAGAAAGAAAAATTTAAAGTGAAAGCTACAAGGTGTGAAAGTGATGCAAGAGAATGATTGGCCGATTCAGTTGCTTTGAATTGTAATCAGATGAAGAAAATTAAAGAAAAGGAAATGGAATGAAAAAAATAACAAAGATGGAATGAGATGAGCAGGGCATGAATAGAAATATACTGTATTCAAATAAAAACTGATAGGATCACTTGATATTATAGTCTTGAATTCATATTATACACGTTTTGCTATAGAAATATTGTAAGGCCTAAGAAACTCGATAAATAAGATTTTACTGTGCACTGGTGTTGTGGCTCTAAAAGGAACTCCCCCAGAGTTAATAAGTTAGAATCTATTCAGTCGTTCTGCAGATCTAGAAATTCCAATTTTAGCTTAGCTTAGCATAGATCAATGAATTTGATTAGACCAGTAGCACTAGGATTCAACATTTTCCTGTTTTACATTTGACTATTCTATAGCTAGTGAAATAAACAGAAAAATGTAACTGAAAGCAGTCATATCGTGCTTTAAGAATGAAAGCATCTGCTCTGAATAGGTAAAAGAAGACAGTATGACGCAAAACAAATTCAAACGGTGGTAAAATGTTTATACATTTTGGTTTTACATGGTCAAAGTATTTTAAGTTCTGATGGTGCACAGCATGTTTAGCACAAAAATGGCATACAAGCGCTATGGTAAAATATGTATCCATGATCCAGAGAAAAAGACCAGATGTAAAATTTTTAAGTATTTTTAAAATCTCATTTGAACCTTTGACCACAGGGGGGTGCTGTCACAATACATATTGATTGCCTTCAGGGAATGGTAAAAAATGCACATGGCCACCCCTCTATAGATAGTGTAATGTGTTTGCAAAATACAGCGTTGTCTATAAATTCTAATTTAGACTTTTGTAAAAATAACTAGTTATAATAAGCTTAAATGGCCATTTTTCATTTCTCCAGATCACTAGAGGACACTGTGACAAAACCTCCAATCACGGTTGTCATTACATACAATACTGGTCTCAATACTCCAAAGCCATGTTCAGAATTGACAGTTTGACAAATTTTGGTCATCCTGACTTTTAGTTACCCTTAGAAGACGATTCAAATTTCAAGAGAGTAAAAAAGTATGTTTTTAAGTAAAAAATTTATGTATATATATATATATATATACACACACATATATAATATATTGTATATAATATATTCTGCCCCAATTTATTGTTACACCACTAATAAACAGGTTGTATTCTTACCAACAGAACATTCTCGAATTCAATTCTCGAATTTTTCGTTAAAAAAAAAAAAACATTTTAGAAAAAACATAAACCTCTAAATTTAAACCTGAGATGCAGATAAAAGTGAAAAAGTCGGCTTTGGTTTTTTTGTATATTTATCCAGTCGTTTCAAAATGATCTCGGTAACTTAAAGGAGTCCTAAGTTTACATGAATTTTATATTTGTTGTATTTCACACCATCCTTCAACTATCCCTCATTAAACATATGATTCAAACCCAATTTGAGGCCCTTTAAGTATCTGATTGGTTGTGAGCACAGCGAGATGTTAATGGGGTGTGTGTTTTGACTCGGGTGGGTCTGGTGCTTGGGGGGCACTTACAGGGTGAGGCCGGGGAGCCCCCTCCGCTCTCAGCGTGTGTGTGATCGGCCAGCGAGAGGGGCATCGGCCGTGCTACTGATGGAGGAGGAGGCAGTATGAAGGAGCTGGGCAGTTTGTTCTGACCGCTCCCGTTAGGCTGCAGACACACACAGACAGATGGTGAGGGGGTGAAAGACACACACATGCACACACTGACAAATACACCAGGAGAGACAGAAATGAGGGGGAGTGCGCTGACAGAGCAGGAACTTGTATCTATTCACTGAATTCTGAAATTAATTAGCATACACTCTAGTTGTTAAACAACCATTTTAGAAAAACATGCAGCAAACAGCCGTCATCCATTTCACCCATCGTTACATAATAGAAAGGGTGGTTTATAAACAATTATTTCTAATGTATGAGAAGACATCTGAGCGCATCTTTTCATCAAGGCATCAAGTCTTACCTCAATAATCATAACCCGTTTATATCCAGATAAATTAATGTGGAGTGCCACAAGGTTCAGTTCTTAGTCCACTGCTTTTCTTATAGTGTCTCTCATTAAAATAAAGGACTGTCAGTCACTGAGATGAAGCTCAGGAAATAGTTGGTTAAAAATTGTTTTGCAAAATATTGTGATGCATTTCACATCACGAACAGAATATCGTGATATACATCGTACCGTGAGCACAGTGTATAGTTACACCCCTAATTAACACATTTTTAATTATGCAGCAACTTAACTTCTTTTTATCGTCTAATTCCTAGTTAGGGACAGAGCATTAGACTAAAACTAGGTTAAAACCAAAGATATTATTCTTCTTGGAGTTAAGAACTGCAAGAGAGTAGTAGTTGTATTGATATTTACAATACAGCTCTGTTGCCATTGGTCCTCTTTATGCATGACATTTGTACTATAAGAGAAATTAAACGCAGTCGACCAATCTAATGTTTCCAGGGCTTTTTGGTTCATTCATTTTATTGACCCGCTTATTCAGTCAGGTTTAAGGGTTTCTGCTGATTATAGCGCACATTGCATGAAAGGCTGAGTACCACTCGGATAACTCACCAATCCACTGCAGGGCCACATTCACAGATTAACTCCCGATGAATTAACCTGAATCATGTCATTTGGTGTGTGGGGAATACCAGAAGGAAACCCATGCAAACACAGGGAGAACTAGCAAACTCCACTCAGGAAAGCCATGACTGACCACTCTCTTAATATTTTGGAATAATGTCAAATGAGTCGAGATGGCATCTTATATTTTTAAGCATCAACTAAACATAATAATAGAATAATATTTACTTCTGTTTAAAACACCTAAATTCCTTTGAAGAGACTCGGCATCTGACAATCCTACATATATCTTTTTATACACTGTGTTATAGAAAAGTATCAAGAGGAGAAAACTGAGTACAATTATAGAGAAAGTAGGAGGAAGTCACTAAAACTGTTAGTAAAGTCCAGATATGTGCACAAATGTTGGGATGTGTTCTTCATGCCTGAGCGTCGTGTGTATTAGAAAGGTTCTGGTTCAGGAAGTGTGTACCTGAGGCTGACCGGAGCCGTCGGCGCAGACAAACTGGACAAACTCCTTGAGCGGATCCTGATGATGATGATGGTAACGGATGGAGGGATGAGTGAAGTATGGACTGGACTGCTGGATGATGGAGGGAGCAGGGAAGTGAAGAGCAGAGGCTGAGGCACGTGGACTCCCTGAGAAAGAGAAGATGAGCATCAGGATTTTATGGGAGAAAGAGCTTTTAGCATTTGTAACTTTAAAGTAAATTATTGAATTTTTTGCAATTCCTCACAGAGACTTGCCGATTTCTGAGAAGTAAACTCAAAAGCAACATCTTTTTGTAGGTCAGTCAGTAGAGGATGGCGCTAGACAACCCCTAAAGTGTGCGTTTGAGCCCTAAAGAAAGCAATAACGTTCGAGTTGTGTTCCTTTTTTTAAATTTAAGTCACTTCAGGGGAAAAAAAAATCATCTGCTAAATGCATAAATGTAAATGTAACATTTCAGTCCACTTTAGATTAGCAGGTTAATGATTTGGTTTGGTATAGTTAGCAAATCATTGGTTCAGGTTTGATTGTAATGAATTCACTTCCTTTCTGGTTACTGTGGTTGCTGTTATAAGCCCCCAATGAAAAACACATTTGTTATATTTCTCCAGTGAAGTTTAACAGCAAGGTAACAGTTTTCAACTAGGAAAAGTCTGAGTGCTTGCTTGTTTATAATAGAATGAAAAAAAAATGAAGAAATTATGATTTTTAGTATAAACAATTGCGATAAAAAGCATCTACACTAAGTTTAAAGAGACCAACAGATAGGAGAGATGAGCAGGCCTTCAAAAAAATTGGAAAGAAAAGTAGTGAGAGAGGTTTCTAAAGACCCAAGACACTAGTACTTCTAGTGAATGACATCTGGATTTGTAGTCTCAATGAAGACAGATAATGGAAACGTCCTTTGGTCAGATAATCTAGAGCTTTTTGGCCACAGAGATGGTGCTTGTGTTTGGAGAAAGAAATCGCCGTACCCATAGTGAAACATGGTGGTGGGAATATAATACTTCACTTTAATCTTGATCATTTACACATCTCCAAACCCCTATTAACTCTTAGAAGAGTTGGTCTTTATAAGCATTTCTACTACTTTACAATTTGCTCTAATAAATTACCTTTACAACTCTTTTTTTATATTTATTTTTTTACAAATATTTTTACGACGTTACACAACAATTCCAAAACAAACCTGGGAAAAAAAAAACTATTACAAGCATTAAATGTTACCTTTCTTTCTTTTTTCATTTACATTTTTTTTAACTAAAAGTTTCCATGTTTTATAACAAAAGTCGCAAGTGTTTAGATCAAATAAAAATGCTCAAATGCCTCTAAAAAGCAAAGACAAAGTCAAAACAATTTTATCAATAATGTACAAATTTTATATATATTTATATGGGTCATCCATTCACTTATGGCACCATTTCAAAATCTGTAAAATGCAACTGAAAGACATGGATTTTCTCAAATTTCTCATAAATTATGTCTTATAACTCTTGTAATGTTTGTTTAAAACCAAAAATATATAAAAAATCATATATTTCACATTAAAATTAAACTATAACTGGGTTGTGTCATTCAAAACAGCCGCTGTGATTGGAACACGCTCCGGATGCTTGTAGAGACCTCCCAGAGTTAATAAATATTTCACAGAAAAGAGCAGCTAGGGCTTGTGATAAACATCTCTTTTGATGAACCATAGAAAAAACGGCATTGGATTTGTTTAGATGAATGAAAGAGAGCGAGTTTTCACAGAGATCCTCATCACATTTGGAGGGGTCTCATCACCTGCTGTTTCCAGCATTCATTTCTATCTCCAGAACCATCTCATCCTGTTCCTGGTTTTGTCTCCAACTCCCTCTTCTCCTTCAGTCCCTCTTTCTTTCTGGAGCTTCTTAATCTCATTAGGTACTGGGCAGGAGCCAGGCGCTATCGGGAGCCAACACACACTCACATAACCACTATCTTCTCAATCTCTTCCAGACTTATTCATCACTAACAAAAGGGACCGACAGATTCTCTCTCATAACAGCAGCCAACACACATCCATGATTCGCACAAACACACCGATCCCCTTGTGCAAATGCAAAAACCGTCATACTACACACAAACCAGAAGAGTCTTCTTCCAAAACTCATAATCGTACCAACATCAACCCAATAATCTACTAGCAGCCAGCCCTCTCTGTCCTGCTGACCTTTTCTTGAAGACCATCTCTACTGAGCTCTTGGATGGGATTAAACATCTGGGATGCTGAGGAGATCTCCTTTGGGTACAAACAGAGAGGTTTGGATTGTCTTTATGTTTCTAAATATCATGCTTGTCCTGAAGGAATTTAACGCATGCCAAGAAGAGCCCGATAAGAGCATCCTCACCCCCTCAAACACACAATCGCTCTTTGACACATTCTGTCCTGAGCAAATATGAAAGACAGCATGTCTGTGTGACGAGCAACATGCACGCTGACGAGATTTAGAAAGGCAGAGAGCTTAATGTATGTATTGGTCACGCGTCTGTTAAGCATTGGGAAGCTTTCTAAACATTGCCTCATGGGCTTAACCTCAGCGTCACGTTCTCTTCTGAACCACAAAAAAAATCTCTGGAAATTCTGGAGGAATTAAAATCAGATCGCAGCAAATGAGAGAAAAATGAACGAATGACTGAATAGTTTAACATTTACCGGAAATGTACTTATAGTACTTATGTACGATATAGTCAAGAAAAGAAAAGCTGTGAGAAATTATGAAAAGGGAGTAGACCATTGTGTAAATCTCGAATATAAGACCCCATGTAAAACCCACCACTTTTATAGCCAATCAAATTGAGAAATCCCAGGCAACACAAGAAATGTGTTGCCTGAGGCAATTCAGAAGTCAATGATTTCTCTACCCTGGACCTACATTGAAATTTTATTATTCAGAACTCATTTAGCAATGTGCATATTCTAATTAGATTTCTTAAAAACTGAATTTCTAAGTCCTTTCTCATAGCCAATCAGAACGTATTTAGTCGGAACCAATCAGCACTTGTTTGACCCTTTCCCCGAGCCAATCAGAACATATTTGGCCTTTAGTCTGAACCAATCAGCACTCATTTAGCCCTTTCTCAGAGCCAATCAGAACTTGTTTGGCCTTTAGTCTGAACCAATCAGCACTCGTTTAGCGTTTTCTGAAAGCCAATCAGAAATTCTTTAGCTATTATAAGCTTATTAAGACCCTATATTTTAATCCTGTCAGTTCCATTATTGGCTATGGTCATGTGAATGAAGCAGTCATCTGTGCAAGCTGACAAATTCATAGATTGGGGTCAATTAAGTATTTCTAGTCAGCCACTCAGAGGTCTCAGCATTGTTGTCAAACAATTAGAATGCACACTTGGGGAAGCCTTGGGAGTTGGGAGCCTATTGTTATTTTTAGACCATAGGAAGATTATAATTCATTTCTTAGTGAGTGCCTATTTGAGAAATATTTAATAAATCAGAAATGAACTTGTCTGAAGCACATCAATCACAGATTTAAAACATATATATGCAGAAGCGTGGTAACTGAACCAATCAGAGGCCTGCGCTGCAATCCAACATCCCTGATCTCCCTGTGGGTTCTTTCTTTCCTCCTCTTTCTGGCTGCACCAGTGTGTCTGTCGTCTCACCTGGTCTCGTGCCAGCTAGCATGGGCAGCGGGTGGTGTGTGAAGGCCATGCGCGGGGACCTCGTCTGTGCTGACAGGGTGCTGAAATCCAATTTCCCCGCTGGCTTCTTTAGAGACCCGGGAGAGGACAGGCCTGCCAGAAACCACACGTCAACAGCAGCAGATACAGACACCAGTCAGACACTCGCTCAGTTAGCTAAGAAGTGACTGGTGGAATCAATTACTTTCTGACTCAACATTCCTGAAATGATCATTGATGGCTACTTCATTTTTCAGGAAAATCTCCTCAATCGCCTTCCTTCTTTATAGTATGTTTGATGAAAAGATGGAAAATGTATACATGGTTATTTTAAATAGACAACCTGTTTGAGCAAGATCTGATAGGGTTATATAAGGTAATCAAAGGAATGCTCCAAAGGACATAAAACTACCCTCAGATTTAGATTCTAGCGGATGTGGGGTGTTTTCTTGCATTAGAACTTTCACCAATGATTGGTTGATATTAGGAGCATTATTTGCATGTTTCCACAGCAACGGAACAGGTGGGCCGGTCAGGGACAGAGTGCTGATTACAGGGGCTTCAGTCACTGATAAGAGGCCTGCTTTATGGAAATCCAGCCGAATGTTCTGAACAGGTTTTGCCATTGTTTTACATCCAATAAATCTAATCCCATCTTCACAAATAACAGCATTTTCCCCTTCCTGACTAATGTTGTCACGATCTGCTTTGTACTTTCATTCCTTCACGTTACTTTCCCGCTCTAAATGTGTAAATAACGTATAACAGTCCTGTCCACAAATAGGTTTCACTGATCTCGCCCGCGGAGGCTAAACATCGACACATTTGTACCGACGCGCTTATGCCACTCGGCTGTAGCATTTCATAAAAGTGTATCTTGCTCAGCTGTTAAATTAGCTACAGCTCAACCGCTTCCATCCATCAACAGAAAGATGAAAGAGAGTTGAAAATAACACACGGAGGTGAGAAATTGAGGGAGAGAGTGATAACAGAGCAGGGATGGCTCAGAATTGGAAGATAACCAGCGAAACACACTCAGGGTCCTGCTTGGCACCATTGATCGGTGTTACTCATGCACGCTCTCCTCAGTTTGATGCTATTTTCCCCTCTCGACGTTCTCAGGCATTAAATCCCATTTCAGTTTCATTCCCTCACTCTCAGAGCACTTTCTCATGCGCTGGGTGTGTGTGCGAGTGTGCCAGAGAGAACACCCGCGTGCGTGGGAGTGTGTAAATGCGTGTGAAAGTGTGAAGTCTGCATATGTACATTTATAACAGAATGTGTTCTCATGCACACAACACACACTCGCTCGCCTCCTGGTTCTGTTTCAATGAAGTACGAATGAAATAAACAACATTTTTTATCCCACCACAGCTATCAGAACTCTTACGTTCATGTACTTGATGCAGTATCTCTTGAGGAAACATTCTGACAATGCTGATTATAAATGAAACCAATTCATTACAAAGCTTTAGGATGGAAAAAAAAAAATTATTCTTTACGAAATCTGCAAATGAATCACAGTAAAGGGCCAGCTGGTCTGCCGGTAACAAACAATAGGCAAAATTCAGGAGTAAAAATTCAGGAGTAAACCCAGGACAATATCTTGATTTTTACATTTTTTTTTTTTGCTAAAATGCCCAGATTAGATACGATGAAAATGTGAGGGGGGGCCGAGCACTGAACCTCCACCGGTGCATTGAATATTATTAGATGAAAATGAAATATTTTATGAAACATAATTTTTTTAAATATATTTTATATTTGAAAAGGGTGTCTGGATCAAAACAAATATTAAAAAGCTTAATTTGAAACTACTTTCTAGTCATTAATAAATGCAAAACAAACATTTTAAATGAAAAACAAATAATCAGACTTTCACAAAATAGATTCTGTAATATTTTAGAATTTGTTTTCTTTCTAATTTATTTTTACTTTGGTATCACTTTTTATTAAAAACAGCTGCAGTTGCTTCAATCTTTCCACCACATTCAATGCTTTAGCTTGTTTGAGTTTCTCCAAAACAAAAAAAAGAGCACAGTCTCTTGAAAAAAAATTGACAGACATAGTTATTTCATATTTCAGTGAAAACACTTTCAAACTTCCACTTTTCGGCGACTGTCCCCATTATTAACTTTCCTTTTTTCAAGAAACAGTTAGTTTAGAAACTAGAAAGCCAGTATCAAACAGCAACAGTGCAGTCCATGATGCATCCGGATGTCTACTGTCATCTGCTGGTGTTATATAAAATAGCTTTTGTATGTGTTTATTTCACACTGTGGTAAACAGTGCTGGCACTTTATTGGGAGGCAGCGGTGCCAATCTCTATTAATTTTAAATGCTTAGTACACTGAACTTTTATGTACAACTTTTGAGAACCACTTATCTCAGTTAAACGGGTAAAATACCCATTCAGTATAATACAGCATTTTATTTTCTTTCAACTAGCACAATTGCAGTTACACTTTTATTGAAAATATGTAATATCAGTTTGCCGTTTACTATGTTATTTTGAAGCATTACACGGGCGAATAACAATGCTATGACCCTCAATGTAACACAAAACTGCCTGAACAAATTCTGACTGAACTGTGCTAAGGAGTTAAACTTTAACAAGTGGGTCTATCAAGGATAAAATGGAACTGAGAGAAATTGCTGAGTAGGATATCGAAAAAAAAAAGAAAAAGAAAAACAGGTTTGGGGTGAAAAGGCTTGCAGTGGGATTATGACATTCACACAAACCCAGAGCAGATGTCTGCACTGTTCTAGAGATCCAGGGATGAGCCATCTGGGAGCAAGCCCATGACTGTATGATGCAAGGACAGAAGGTGCATCTGACCTGTGCTGTATGTTTCTCAGTGTTTGTTGAACTGACTCTGACCATCCCATCTGGACTCTTCCAACTCTACAAGCTCAACGAGAGCACAGAGATCATTTAGTCCAGGGTTTACTGCACCGTACACACTCTCAACCTGTCTTCTAAAAATCTGTGTTCCATCCCAAGCTGTTAATTACATTTAGCCATAAAGCATCATATTCCCACACGTGTTCACAATGTAAAGAAATCATGTCTAATAACAGTAATCCTTCCATATTACTTGCTACTCCTCAACTAGGGTGACAATGAATTATGATAAATCCTGAAAGTTGTTTAAATAATTAAAAACTAAATCCTTATACCATAACAAAGGAATTTTCCTAACAATAGTTTGACACAAATGACCCAAAAAATGCATAAACAATTCATCAAAATCCTTAAAATATTGCAAATTGATGCCTAAATTAATCATATATTTTCTAAATATTGGCATTACATTCCTACACAATACATAAAAAAACAACAAAAACCTTTTTGATTAAGACAAATTCTAAAAACAGCTATGAAAGTACTTAAAGCGCCAATAAAAATATCTACTTTTTCATAAAAACGCCAATAAATGCTTTTGATACAATTCAATAATCAATTAAAAAAACAATTAAAATAGCCCACGCTAAACAATCCACAAAATTAAATTGAATATGCAAAAAAATGGGGCTGAAAACCAAAATAATCAAGAATTTATCTAAATAATGACTAAATAGCTACTTAATACATACAATTTACCATACATATATATAATATTTTTAGAAATACCTATACAATTTTGAAAACAATGACCATAATATTAAATTGTCTATATAAATATCTCCATAATCGATTGAAATACCAACTAAAATCCAAAAAAGCACCCGAAAAACACATAACTAATTCATATAGCTAATATATGTCTAAGTAATATATCATATGTTTAAGTAAAGGGATTAAATACAAAACAAAGATGTTTAAAAAAGCAATAAAATTATATATGTTTTATAAAATGACAATCATGTTCATGGAAACCAGTTCATTGTGAAACAAAACATAAGACAATTCCTGCTGGGTGTCATCTGATGTTTGTGGCAGCGGTGACTCACACGACAGCAGCAATAAAGATGAAAAAGCCCCAAAATGGAATACGATATCTGTGGGTATCACAACGAATTTGGGGAACTAGGTTCCAAGGAAAACTTTAAACCATGACAGAGTAATGTATATGAGAATATACATATACTACCGGTTATATATTAATGATATTACTATTAAAGTTAAGTATTGCAAGACTTAGGAGTAAACTGTACTGCTTGGAGGTTTACTAAATTGCTCAAACAAGTGCATTTATGTGTGACGGCAATGCACCGGTGACCGGAACCAGTTCCTAACAGCAACTGAGTACAATTGAGACAAGCATTGCATTTTTCTACGAGATGACACCCATTTTCTTTTGTTCTTCTGTTAACGTTTACATTTATGTTTTTGGTAGACACTTTTATCCAGAGATTTCAAGGAATTAACACAATTTGTCAGTTCTTTGCTTGAGTGTGTGAGTGTGTTTGTTTTCTAACCATGGTAAGGAAACTGCACACCATCGTTCTCATGTTTTATCTTCCTCTCTTGAACACTCGTCAGATGGTGCTGCACTGCAACTGGAGAAGGTTAGAATGTACAGAAGGAGAAGACATGAGCAGGGGGCATAAAGCTGATGCAATTGCCTAGTTTGGTCACTTTTTTATGCATTAAAAGTCTGTAGCTGAAACGTTATCAAAATGTTTTTCATTGTTAGTTTTCATTGCTAGTTTATTTCCATAATGCGATAAACACATTTTAAAAAAAGTTAGTGGCAAATCTGAAGAGCATTGCGTTCACATTTGAAAAGCCCATAATCAATTAAAAAAAAAAAACGCAATACTTGCCTTGTAAAGCAATCCCAGTTTGTCTGTTTATCCAAACCGCAATAAACGCCACTCAAGTTTTTTCTCAAAACCCTGTAAGTCCATTACATCAAGCTCAGCGCAAAGAGGTGGAATAATGCCAGTTGTCATCTGCAGTAAAGGTTTTGATCTATTTTTCATTCATTCCACCAAGACGGAATAGAATCAGGCCATTTTCCAGCTGATAACAGTCAATAAAGTCCTAAAGTCACCGGCAAAAGGAGAGACTGTGGGACTCTGACACACTTGAGCCGGCAGCAGAGCTTAACTGATCTTTTCTGGAACCAGCCTCTAGATTCAATATTGATGTTGTTTGTTTAACCTTTTATTAAAAATAAATAAACAAACAAATTTTATATATTTATTAAGATTACTTTATAAAATTACTTAATTTAAAATAAATCTTTAAAAATGTAATTTTAAATGTTTATGTTTGTATGACTTTTGGAACAATATGGTTTTCTCAAACCAATGTTTGTGCTAAAAAAAAGTCATTAAATGGCGTTATGGCGCTTTGGAAAAAAAACTCTTCATAAATTCTTTTAACACAGCATGGCACTGTGCAACTTTAAGCATGAGAAACTCGCTCATTTAAACAAAAGAATTATCACACTAAAACTGACAAAAATCGATTGAAAATGCACCGCAACAATAATAGTCACCTGCATCGACATCATTGGGCCAACCACTGGACTGAGAGCTGGTGCCTGCTGGTGAGCGACTGGAGTAGAAGACGTCATCCACTGGGCTCTCCATCTCGCTGTCATCTATGGACTTGCGCTTGTTTGAGCTGCAGAAATTGAGGTAAGTCCGTGAGGAACAAGAGAGACGTAGGGGGGGGGGGGGTTTAACTCATAGAAGGTACCTGCGAGGAAGACTGGCGTAGAGCTCCACCTCAGACCTATAGACAGGACGCAGGAGGAAGACAAGATCACATTTCCACAGAAGACAGACAGACTCAACATGTTCTTGTTTTTGAGTGCTGACCTCGTGGAGGGAGGGGAGGCGAGAGAGCGTCTGCCGAGTGCTACTTGATTGATATTGTAGTATCCGGGACTTTCAAGGTCCGCCAGAGAGAAGTTGGGACCTGACGCTGTTGCAACAGGGGCTGCAGGAGTGAGGCGTAAAATAGAGAGGGTTAGCAAAGAAAGGTCTATTTTACAGTAACTTTCACAATGCTGAACTTCAACACAATGAAATGAGAATAAATGGATTTGTGAAACTCAAACATCACCCGCTAGCTTTATAAATATTCAGAGGTGTTTTCAGCTCTTTCTCGTGTTCTCTTGAGAAGTATCTGGGCATCAAAACAAGATTTTTTTTCTCCAAAAGAGCATTAGTTTTTGTTTCAGGACTTACTCTGAGAGACTCGTACCAGCTCGGCTACGTTCCAGACCCCTGAGGTTACGAAGCAGTCCTGGAAGCTCAGATGGCCTGCACAGAGTAAACAACACTCCTCACTCATTTTCTGTATTTCCTCTGAAATGTTTTTTTGTAATGCAATATATACAAACTCCTACCAAGTGTAGGACTGAATACAATGAAGCTAAGTTTGAATATAAAATTCCTCGACTTCTGTTAAACATTTTATTATGAGTCTGTGACACTGAAGATCCCTACTGTTTGAAATGCAGCTTCAAATACAGGCCTCATTCTTCCTCTTTTTGGATCAAAAAAAAAAAAAAACTCAAATAATGGTTTGAACTGGAAAAAAAGGAGTGTATAAATGTTTATGTCTTTTTGTTATTTTATATCCGAACATATTGGCAGAGAATCTGTATGTACAGTAGAGTAGCTCTGAGTGTAACCTTTTCATAAGAATCAAAATTGTGACTTTGTATAAAAGAAATGTGTTTATTGTAACAAAGAGTCATTTGAGTATCTATATATAAATATATCTATAATATATCTATATATAAACGTGGCACAGTATTTTGCAATATGAAATTGCCTTGATACATATCGTGGGATATATAGAGCTGAAGTATATTTGCTTCCTGGAGTAAATGTGATTCTAGTCACTTCTGAAACTTCTTCACCTTGTTTTCTTGTTTTAAGTGATATTTACAAGGAGGCAATTAGATTTTACTCACATATTAAACTCTCTCCATCACTTACAGTAAAAAATACTTGATGGAAACAGTACTGCCCCTAGTGGATGGAGGGTATCAAACTCTATCATACAAATCAAACTTGACGCAAACTTTTTAAATTATTTTTTTTCCAATAGTTTTAAAAGTGGTTAGAAATATTGTATTGCATATCATACTGTAGACATAATATCAAGGTATGTATCATATCGAGACCTAAGTGTATCGTTACACCCTAATGAACATGTATAAAAATCACATTATCTAACACATTCAGTGTTTCCCTTACCATTATATTAGGGGGGCGCCCCGCCCCCCCAACGGCACCCCCCGCCCCCCTTGAAGGTCAAGTTAATTTTATTTTATTTTCGTCGAATAACGACAGAAGTAATTTATATATAACAGGTCTTTGCTTTTTTCTTTTATTAAACTAAATAGCATTATGTTATTTATACGATGGCATGTAATTTCTGTCTCAACGTTTGCGCGTTTACAATTGTCCTCCATATCGCGCACGGCGGAGTTCCGCCCCGATGCGCGCACACACACACACACCCATCAGATTCAGCGGACAGAGACCGCGCGTCGGAGAGTATGTCGCAGCAGGCAAAAATATCCGGGTTTTTTAAACGCTCCCAAGGTGGTGACGATGACAGCACGTGCCGGTGTAGCTTTCCTACTCCGAATCAAAGTACAGAAAAGAGCCCAAGTGCTGCATGTCTTGCCCCTGACAAGCACCAAAAGTCTAGCCACCACAGAACGACAGGTTTTGACCCAGCTTGG